>CAVNYN010251688.1:0-48142 GCA_963692815.1 Nyctanthes arbor-tristis
AGAGGAGACTACAGAGTGGGAGGAAGCCGGTGCTCTGCAAGCCCAATAATGAGTACAGAAAACTCATTATTGATTAAGAATGGTAATGAGGCGGGTTATGGACGGGTATGCCTTCCCCCGTCCCCGCCCCGTTAAGGAATCCCTTGCCCCGTACCCCACTGAGTCTGGTACGGGATGGGGGAGATTCAGGGTGGGTACAAAAAAAATACTCGTTACCAGTCCCGTTAAGAAATACGTAAAAAAAAAAAAGCAATTGAAACTACAAGAAAAATCATCCTAGTTGCTATGCACCAAGTCTAAATTATCGATGCCATTCAACCACACATTAAAATTCAAGCATTTAACCACATGACTCATCAAAGCTGAAACTTTAAACATTACAAGCAAATAATCACAATCCAAAAATATCATCCCAAACATGTCAACAAAATTAATTGTTCATTGAAAATATTCATAAGAGAGGTCGAGAGGGTAACTTTCTTCATTCTTCGTCGTCATACATGTGAAAGTCCCAGTGACCACAGAATTCTATACGACATACATTTCGAATAAGATTTAATAATTACACAAATATAATAATCATTTGTAACATTGCAACAAAATCTTAAAATATTTATTTCAAAGAATCAAATTATCTCTTCTTCAATTTCTTTGTCGAAGAGGGAAGATCAACAACCTTTATACAGATGTATGGATAGTGACTCCTCTGACAACCAAAACACAACAAAGAATTAAGTTCAGAGTATAAAAAACAATTAAAAAAGCAATTGAGTTGAATAAGTTACCATGAATATCAGCCCACAACCAATCTCAAGCGCACATCAGAGCCTCTAAAGTCTTATAATGAAGTCGACTCCTATGTAGACTCACAAATCTGCCACTTGTACTAAATGCAGACTCCGAAGCTACTGTGGAAACTGAGATGGGCAACACATCTCTGGCTACTTTAGCTAAAAGAGGGTACTTGCTTGAATTAGCTTTCCACCACCCCAATATGTGAAAGTTGGGAGTTCTTGGTATTACTGCCTCTTCCAGGTACAATTCAAGCTCTATTTTGGTTTCATTTGTTGCAATGCTAGAAACAAAAAAGTCATAGTCTTGCAAATCTTCATCATTTGCTGATGACCACTCATTTTGGTATGATGATCGAGAAGACTGCGAAACACCAAAACTAGCACTTCCATTTCCCTTTCCCTTACCCTGATGATAGGAAACCAATCTTTCACAAACTTCAGAAAGATTCTTAACTTCATCGTTAGAGTCCTCTGCACCAAAAATTCTAGAGTAATAAAACTCTACCAACTTCAATTTATACCTGGGATCTAGCACAATAGCTATAGCTAATATCCCATGGATGTCATTCCAATACTAATCAAACTTCTCAATCATCGTCAATGCCATATCTCTAATTTCAGGATATTGAGATTCCATCCAATCAGACATTGACAACTTAATTTGACAAACATTTGTGAACAAAAGATTGGTCGTAGGATACTTAGTTCCAAAAAACAATTTAGTTACTTCATAAAACTTCTTTAACCTTTTCACAAACTTGTTTGGCCAAATTCCAATCTTTTTCAAAAAACAAGGTCTTATATTGTGGTTCTCGTTGCTTCAAACGAGAGAACACATCAATATAATAGATGGCAGTACGTAGCATAAGAAAAGTTGAGTTCCACCTAGTATCACAATCAAGAGCTAACTTTTACCACATGAAATTTGCAAGTTGGTAGCTGCTAATTCAATTCTCTCTAATAGTTTTGGTGTTGCTGACCAAAAAGCAATGCTATCTCGAATATTCTCAACACTCTTTTCTATTTTTTTAATATCATCCTTCACAATTAGATTATGTGCACAACAACGAACATGAAATAAACCACCATCAACCAAAAGTAAGTTTCCAGGAAGCATATCTTTCATTTCCCTTATCGTAACATCATTAATCACACAGTTATCAACACTAAGCGTAGATAACTTACGATCTAAATTCCATTGATATAGGGTATTGATCAAGATAGTAGCCAGAGCCTCCCCAGTATATGAGCAGGGCACATAAATAAACATGCATGGAATTAGAGAAAGTAACTTGCAAAATTATCTAACTTGCAAAATTAGAGAAAGTAATTGAAATACTATTTTTAATAATATACCTCGTGACTCGGCTATGAAGTCTCCACCGATCATCTATAAAATGTGCAGTGAGCGCCATGAATCCTTTCTTTTGATTTGATGTCCACATTTTAGTGGTCAATGCAATCCTACTTTTGTTCTTCTCCAATATAGACATAATTTTCATCCTTTCACAATCATAAATCTTTAGAATATTGCTTTTGACCATATTTCGCGTAACAAATTTAAACTGTGGTTGAAGAACATGCCCAAATTGTCTAAAACCAATGTGTTCAACCATTGATAACATATATTCATACAAAATCAACATTTTTGCATGTGCCTTCCTACAAGCTTCTTGATCAAAAGTAAAAGTAGTCATTGACACCGTTCCTTCCACTTCTTTTTTAATATTCAACATCAATTGCCCAACATCTTTTTGATTACGATGAGGACAACTTCTAAAATGTTCGTGCAAATGTTTTGTCCCATTCTTAGGTTTAGCCCCTGAGTCTTTTTTACAATAATGACATATAGCCCTTTTTCAACCATTAATCATTTTTTTATTTGGGAAATGATTCCATATAATAGAATGCAATTTCCTTTTTTACCTCAATTTCCGTCACTATCCCTATCATCAGATAAATCCACTACATCATTTCCAGGAGCTCCATCATTGCTTTAGGATGGTAGATATCTATAGAAATGGCTTTAAACACTCATGATAGTAAATATTTGATATTTCTATAAATGAGTTTTCCGTCAGAGGTTGGCAAAAAATTACAGTAACCTGCGATTAAAAATAAAGGATGTTGACTGCTGTGTTTATTTGGGGTTCAGGCCAAACAACGAGCCATTTCACCACAGTTCTTAGGGTTTTAGAATTTTAATTTCAAGTCAATTAATCTCAATAATTTAGTGCCAATTTATCACGATATATCGAGGTGTCAAGAGAGGTGTCGGTAGATTAGGCGTTCAAGTAGCATTTCTCAAATTTAATTGCATTATTAAGGTTTTTTTTTTTGTATTTGCAACGTATCCATCAAGATACCTTCGAACAAAAGTTTGTACTATCATTTCATGATTCAAATTTAAAAGAGATGGTTGTTACTAAGGGGTTGTATGGAATTAATGTTTCCTGAGAAAACATTTTGGGTAGTTATATCTACGCCACTATATTTACTAGTTGCACCATATTTTTAGTTCTTATTTTTAATTACAACTATAGTCACAAATAAAATGATGTAAATAACCTATCATTATAGTCTCAATTATTTTCATACACCATAAAAAAAGGGAAAGAAAAAGAAACAACTAATCTTTATACCCCACAAAACATAACTCCTAACTTAATTTCTTTATGTGCT
The DNA here is from genome assembly GCA_963692815.1 of Nyctanthes arbor-tristis. Taxonomy (NCBI): domain Eukaryota; kingdom Viridiplantae; phylum Streptophyta; class Magnoliopsida; order Lamiales; family Oleaceae; genus Nyctanthes; species Nyctanthes arbor-tristis. Next base: position 3,477 of record CAVNYN010251688.1, read on the forward strand.
CTATGATGAAAACCCTAAAAATATTTAAATTCACACGTATAATTAATTTGACTCAATAACGGAAAAGTATAGAAATACTAATATAATCGAACTTGAGTTCAATATTGATATTTTCATCTGTTGCTTGGAAATTAGAATACAAAAAACTAATTAAATCAAATGGCAAAATCTTCTCCACAGTGTATGTATATGTGTGGAGAAGATGATGAAAGATGATTACAGTGGACACACACTTGATACGTCGGCTATGATTTGTGGAGAATCTATTCAAAGATTAAATGGAAAAAGAAAAAATGAAAAGGAGATCGACAAGGAAAATTCCAAGAACAGAAAATTTCTTCTTTTTTTTTTTTTTGCTCTTTATCTGACGTTTATTATTAAGCTTTTAGGGTTTTCATTGTAATTGAAGTGTGGTGTATTTATATTGTAGTGTAATTAGTAAAACTAAAGGTGTATAATTATCCAAACAATTTATCCATTTTTAACACTTCTGTATATTTTTGTTTTACAATTTTACCCTTAATTTTACTGCTATTAACATATGCAACTGATACAAAAGTGGTTTTTAGACTACTTAAATTTAGTGTGCACTAAATTATAGAAGTGGGTACTTCGAAGAGGTGGTCAAATACCAATTTTGACCTAAAATCACTACCAAATGGCCATTTGGCAGCCAATATTAATGTCTTCTGGATGGGATCTCGTCGAAAGATGAACAATGAGATCTAAATATAACTTGAGTGACTAATATGAAATAAACCTGAAAGTTGGGTGACCTCTAGGAGACAGTTCCCTGTCAGTCTTATATTTCTAGGGCTTTCTGGTTCTCTTGCGAAGAACTGAAAGCAGAAACAGCAGAAGAAAGAAACAAAAATCTCACAAGTCGAGTAGAGAAATGGCTTCGAAGATTTCTCTGAAGGCGGCGAAAGGAAAGAACGTAAAGAAACTGCCGGCGGCCGAGGAAGATGGATCTTCCACGGCGGCGGTTGCGAAATTCGTGAAGGAGTGGAGCACATGGACCGCGAAGAAGGTCAAAGTCATCACTCACTATGGTTTCATACCGTTGGTCATCTATATTGGGATGAATTCCGAGCCCAAGCCCACTCTTGCTCAACTCCTCTCCCCGGTCTAATGGAATATTAAGTTCCTGAAATCGCGTATCTCCGTTGAGTTCGACTATCCGTTTGCGTATTCTCTTTTTGGTTATTATTACTATTAGTCGATTTTACTTTTCGCAATTTTAAGCTAGGGTTGTGCTTTTACTCTATCTGTGATGGGATGCTATGTTTGGTTTTAAGAATTTGATTAGTACACTATAGTTTTGCCAGATCATTTTTAATATAGTGGTATTTTGATTCTCTGATATCTGATTCCAAATACTTTTTGTTATTAGTTTTCGTGATGTGTTAAGCGAAGTCCAAATTCTGAGCTGCGCGTATTCTGCTTTCCTTTGCTGCCAATGGTGTTGGTGACGGTGATAGGGGAGGGATTTCGGGGCATTATCCGAGTGAGTAACTGCGCCTATGGGGCAAAGTTTTCATGAAGTGGTTGGGTTGCTTCTTTCATGGCTCCTACCTGCTATTTATGTACATGATGATATTTAGGCAATACAAGGTGTAGTTTGGTCAAGGTCCACCTTGGCCAGCATCCCACAATTGAATGTGTTGAGTCCTGGACGAACAGAAAATGAGTATCTTGGTTCGTAGGTTTTTCTGCTGCTATTTATTACTTTGTTTGTTGGTGATTTACCGTTGTTGCAATTGATCTATGACTATAAGTTATCCTGTGCTTTTTCTTTGGTCGATATTTTCACTTGCAAAAATTTAAGAGCTCGTTTAAATTTTGCTGAATGCCTCTGGTTTTCTTGAATGCCATTTTTTTTCGAATTAACTATCAGTTCAAATTTGTATTTTCTTCTATGAAATAGTAGCTTTTGTTGGTGAACGGTCTCAATTTTATCTTGCTCTATTAGGTTTTGTATGGTGAGGTTTGACTTTTTGAAATACATGTCTGTGGAAAGTATTTTACCTGATCAACAATTCGGTAAGTTACAATTTATGTGAAGTTGCTTATGCCAGTGAGTTTTGTAGAAAACTTATAGGACTATGCACGTAGTTTTGATCAGTTTTGTACCTGCAACTCGCAAATATGGTTTGATTTTGGTGTTGAAGTTTGAACTAGCTGTAAATTCACGATCTGACTTGGCAGCGGTTTGCCCTGGAAGTGTCCATAATAGGCTTAAGTATTAAGTAGCTCTCAGCTAAAGGCATATCCCACTAGTTAGTTGGATTAACGCATAAAAGAGTGAAGGGACACATGACCATTTGTATCTTGTAGTGTGAATTTGATGAATTGCTTATACTGATTACATGTGGGAAGTTTTTGATCTATGGATTATAGTATTGTTTCACTGTATCCCAATCCTTGTATGTGAATTCTATGACCAAATGAGCACGGAGAAAAATGAACAAATTTTATGAACCTAAGTTGAATGGGTACTTGGAATGTGGTCATTTTGCATTCATTCTTGTTTGTGGGAGCTCAAGTCTTTATATGCTGTTTTTATGCTTCCTTGACCTATATGATGTAGTGCAGGCTAATCTCATGTGCTACTTATCCCTGTGTCAGTAAGTTGATCTTTCATATTTAGCGGTCTGCTTGGTTGTTGTGCTGCAACCAGTTAGCCTGAGCTTCCTCTTATTTGGCACTGAGGCAATGCTCTTGCCATGTAAACGCTTTAATCTATCGCGCGCATGAAATTTTTGATTGATTATAATGTTTGAACCCCCAAAGCTAGATAGTTATGTAGTTAAATCGTCCTTTTTGTCCATTAGAAGGAACACTTCTTATGCAATCATGAAAGATTTAAAAATTGAATTTGTGAATTTGGGTTGATTTTTGTGAGAGATGTACTGTAATTTGAGCTTTTTGTTATCCCTTTTTCTGTGCACAGCAAGGATCTACCGTATTCTAATTTGCAGACTTTGATTAATGTGAGAAATGTACTGTAGTTGGAGCTTTTTGTCTTCCCATTTTCCGAAGGATCTGTTGCAATTTGTGAGAGACTTCCACGGAAATCATGCAATCTCTATAATCGTTTTCATAGAAAAATCTCTTAAGACTAGCCAGTGACTATGGGGACGAAAAGCTCTTGTTTTGTACATCGATGTCTTCGGTGATCTCTGTAAGGAAGATTTCTTGTTAAAATCCCTTTGTAACTTTGAGTTGATGCATTTACAATTGAATTTCTTTGTTCAAATAAGTGTTCTTTTTCCTTTTCTGAAGACCCCATCGGGAACAAGGGTTCCAGTGTAGGTTTTTCTTCAGATGGCTTGTTTTTATGATGATAATGATATTCATTACCAAAGTATATGATGGTAGGTGGTAATCTATTTCAGCCTCTCGTATAATCATTTTATTTATTATTTATTTTAAAAAATAAACCTTTTTTACCTTCAAAATCTAAAATTAAAACATGTTTCTGGTATAACCACCACGGTAGATCTCCAAGTATAACCTAAATCGTAGAAAACAAGGTAAAAATGAAAATTAAATAAAAAGAGGATACGCGGCAGTCCGTTTCTTTCTTCATCTCCAGTACTTGGATTTTTGTTCTCCGCCTTATTGTTCCTGCATCATTGTTCTTTCTATTAAACTTCTTCCCCTATTGCCTGCAACTCGTCCTCCCATTAAACACCTCCTTGCCATTTGCGTGGTATTGTAATATATTTCTCACGTATGTTTGTTGGTTATAACAATTTGAACTATTCGAGTGAAGTGCAGATGTCAAATCAAAACCAATTCTCAGACTGTCGACAAAAGAGTTTTACACACTGTTTAGTGACCGAGCGGGATTATAATTCGACACGTGTTGACTGTTGAAGAGATCTTCAACCGTCCGTCTATATGGGTCTTTACTCTATTGTCCTTAATTTGCCTCCTTGAGGCTCATGTTTAGCCGGAGTTAAAGGGGGCATGCACCACAAAAGTCTAATATTGTGGCTGGAACAAAGGAATGTGGGGTGAGTTGGTAATTATAGTTGAAGAAAGTTGGGGTATTTTGGGAAAATAGGATAACTGAGGTGGCTGGGCCATTTATGGATGTCCTAATCGTCACCCGACACGTGTAGATTATAATCCCATAGATTACAATAGATTATAATCTATTGTCCTTAATTTGCCTCCTTGAGGCTCATGTTTAGCCGGAGTTAAAGGGGGCATGCACCACAAAAGTCTAATATTGTGGCTGGAACAAAGGAATGTGGGGTGAGTTGGTAATTATAGTTGAAGAAAGTTGGGGTATTTTGGGAAAATAGGATAACTGAGGTGGCTGGGCCATTTATGGATGTCCTAATCGTCACCCGACACGTGTAGATTATAATCCCATAGATTACAATAGATTATAATCTATTGTCCTTAATTTGCCTCCTTGAGGCTCATGTTTAGCCGGAGTTAAAGGGGGCATGCACCACAAAAGTCTAATATTGTGGCTGGAACAAAGGAATGTGGGGTGAGTTGGTAATTATAGTTGAAGAAAGTTGGGGTATTTTGGGAAAATAGGATAACTGAGGTGGCTGGGCCATTTATGGATGTCCTAATCGTCACCCGACACGTGTAGATTATAATCCCATAGATTACAATAGATTATAATCTATTGTCCTTAATTTGCCTCCTTGAGGCTCATGTTTAGCCGGAGTTAAAGGGGGCATGCACCACAAAAGTCTAATATTGTGGCTGGAACAAAGGAATGTGGGGTGAGTTGGTAATTATAGTTGAAGAAAGTTGGGGTATTTTGGGAAAATAGGATAACTGAGGTGGCTGGGCCATTTATGGATGTCTTAATCATCACCCGACACGTGTAGATTATAATCCCATAGATTATAATCTCCTGCTGCCAAACGGAGTGTGAATCTTACTTTTATTAATTGTTAAACTAGTTAATTATGAGAGACATTGAAGTTAGATTTGCAGATAATAGTATTCTAGCTTTAAATGCCTTTTGGTTTCCCCCCACACCCAAAAAAAAAAAAAAAATTAATTTCTTTCATTATTCGAATTTGATTCAATTAATTGCCCGGAAATATAATCAAGTAATCAACATTTATCGAGTGGAGACCGATGCTTTTAATGTAGTACAACACTTGCTTAAGGAGGAGCCATTCGCACTGATTACGCTAGTTATGAGAGAAATCCGTAATTTACTTGTTGACAGTGATTGTGGTTCGTGTTGTTACATTCTTAGAGATATGAATGCTATAGCCCACAACCTCGTTGAGTATGCTTCGACTTCTGTTATTGATTCATTCTAGACTTTTTCTTTGCCCCTCCTTATCTTGCAATGGATAAGGAGCGAATATGTTACATGAATGAAAGAAATTAAATTTCCCTTCAAAAAAAAAAAAAACATTTATCAAATCTCAAATAGATGTTTATGCAAAATGAAGATTTATAAATAATAATAGATTAGAAGGAATCTATAAGTTTAATGAAACTCAAATGTATTATGGAAAAGCCAAGACCCTGTAGTTGGATGGCATCTTAGTTAGGTTCTAAATCCCTTGATCAAGGGTTAGATTCCTTACCCCTACAATCCCCTTTGTATCAAAAAAAAAAAAAGGATGTAATGTGGAAAAATTAAAGTGATAACTAAAATAAGAAAAAGTCTATTTTTGGAATATTAATTATGTCTATTTTACTAAAAAGAAAAATCATCTTAAAATGTGGTGTGATGAGTAATATTTGTAGTAGCAATATAGCCACCACTTTACTAATTAACAATTTTCACCTTAATGGCTGTTTTGTCCATATATTTCGATGGAAAGCACCATTTTTCATGAAAATATTCTGACAATAAAACCCACTAACTTTTGTCCCGATGATAGTGGTGTGTATTAAGAATAGTTTTGAAAAGTACAATATTTTAAATATTCAAAATTACACAGATTGTAATTGTGAATGAACATAAAAGGGGGCCAAACAAATGAAACAACGTGAAAAAGAAGTATTCAAAATATATGTGGCAGAGGGAGTATTAACATATCAATTTCACTTTAAAATTAAATTTGGTTAGAAATGAAATACATTCACATTGTGTGATCTAAATGTAAAACACAAATCTTTATCACTTAAAAAATTTGTTTCTATTTAAAAAATAGAAATAATTTGCTAACAGCTGGGTGATAACAAAATTGCCATTATTTTATTTTTATTTTATTTTTTTTGCTTTTGTGATAAAAAATTGCCAACTAATCAAAGCTGTAAGTTATGGACAGATAAGATAAAAAGAAAAAAGGTGGATATAAATCCAGTAGCAGTGACAAATAAAAATTAAAGAGCTCTTAATCAAACAAAAAAAAAAAAAAATTGTACCGTTGAAGAAATTCAGCGTGTCATTATATTTTGAGCCAAAAAAAAGTTGACCAGATTCATGTTATGAGCCTCGTCTATTATTTGGATAAAAGAAGGAATCTCCCTATTAACCATGTTAGGAATCGAGCTAGCAAGGTGAACATAATAATAATAATAATAATAGTTTATAAAACCCACAACAGGCTTAAGATTACATACAGTAAGTCATTAACAATCTTTTAATTTGACACTGTTTGATTGGAAGTTAGAAAAAGAATTTGAATTTATTTTTCATAGAAAACATTTTCCCATCTCAAAATTCATTTTCCTTGATTTCAAGGGAAATTTCCACTTTTTGACCTAATTATAGAAAATATTTTCCATATAATATAATTTCCAATCGAAGGTACCCTTACTAGTATTATGGTAAATTTCAAGAAAGGTCCCCACTATTTGCAAAATGTATCTATTTCATCTATATTCTTTTTTTTTCAATGTATGGGTCTTCAACTTTTCAAAACTGTCACAAAAGGTCTTTGTTGACATAATCCATTAATTTCAACCCTTAAATAAAATGTTGACCAAAAAAAAAAAAAAAATTTACCCTCCACAATATAAATAACAAATCAAAGACAAAATGTGAATAAAGGTCAAAACTATATTACAAAAAAGAAATTCTACCTCTTTACCTACCGTTCCCACCTCTTCCGATAGCTTCCCCCAACACTGCCGCCATGTGTTGTTATGTCATTGCCATTTTCGAGTAGCAAAATATGGGGGGGGGGCGGAAACTACTATTTTACTACTTTTAGAGCCATTAAACATTACTAAAATAAAAATAGAAAGACCTCTTTATAAGAAAAAAAATGAAAAACTACAAATAAAGGAGGATTTGCATAGGTGGAGCATGTTGTGTTTGCATTTTCTTTCAATTTCCCCCCTTTTTTGCATTTGATTATCCTTTATTTACACACATAGAGGGTAAAATTGTGTCTTTATCAATATTTAAAGGCTAAAATGGATGAACTATGCTAATAGGGACTTTCTCGGATGTTTTACAAAGGTTGGAGCCTTTCTTGAAATTTACCCAATTAGAGAACTGTAAACTACTACGTGTGTCCTGAAAAATACAATTATTACCACTTCCATTATCCTTCGTGAATCCCCACGACAGAGTACTTTAAGAAGCGGAAACATCGTGAACTAATTTTTCATAGTCTTTCCTCCCTCTAAGAATCTCTGCAACATAATCCAGAGTTTCGTATGCATTTACATCTATGATGAACTGAGGTCCGTCATCTTTTTATGAGTTTCTTCATTAATATCTGCCCAGATCTGAGCTATTCCCATTTCTGTAATCTCTCACTATTAGTTTATTTCTGTTCTGTAGCTGGGTATATAACCGCTTAGACCTTTTCATGGGGTTTCTTGATTTAGTTTATTGCCCAAGATTTTCAATCAATACTTGTTGTTCATGTCTTAAATATTTATTCATCTTTTTATTTTGATTCTTGTTCAAGTGGTTCCAGTTTTGTGTTGTTTTCATACATCGGCCTTGTTGTGCATGTTGTTATTCTTAAAGATTTAATAAAAATGGCAACTTGTTTTGATCCTTTTTTTGGTGGTGTTTGTTGGTTCTGGAAGTTTGATTTCCATGTTAGAATGAACATCTGTATCTAGGTGCACAGCTCCTTTTTTTCCTCCCCCTCATTTTTGTGTTTACTTGATGATTTAGCTTTTTTTTTTGGTCTGGACATTTAGAGTACAGCTCGTATATCTTTATTGTTCTTAATTCATTATCTGTGATTATGAGCGTCGACTGTGTTTTTGGATATTTTAAGGTAAAAGATTAAGAACAAGGCGTTTGAGAGCTGAAATTGAATTTTTTTTAATGTAGAAATTCTTGGTTAAATGTGATGTTCTTCATTGTCATGCTACTAATATAGGGTGTTGGTTTCCTTGTTTATGGTATTTTCAACATGCATTTGTTGCAATTTTATTCCAGTTACATCTTTTGACTGAACATGTAATTATGAACTGTTGTAATTATCAGTTTTCTATGCCCTTTTTCCTTTTGCTATTGGATAGTTATTACTTATTTGTAGTATCTTGTTAATAAATGAAAAAATTTATGAGAATCTTTTGTAGAGAGGACAAATCAGTCTCGTCGAAGCACGAATGAACTTTTTGCACATAATGTCGTTGATTCTTGAACATTACAAGACATAGTTGGCGTTGTGATGGACTTAATTAGCTACTTGAATCCTTTCTCACCTTTGATACATCCATTAAAAGGTCCAATCTAATCAATTTCGTTTTTTCCCAATCTGTTTTTATTATCCCATATGGTGTTGCTAGATCACTTCCAATCTTATCAATTTCTTTTTTCCCCATCTCTTTTAATAATCCAATATGTTGTTGCTAGATCACTTTCATATTTTACTTTCCACAGGATTGTACAGGTCATTTGTAATTGAAGCTACTTGTCGTTGATTCTTGAACATTACAAGACATAGTTGGCGTTGTGATGGACTTAATTAGCTACTTGAATCCTTTCTCACCTTTGATACATCCATTAAAAGGTCCAATCTAATCAATTTCGTTTTTTCCCAATCTGTTTTTATTATCCCATATGGTGTTGCTAGATCACTTCCAATCTTATCAATTTCTTTTTTCCCCATCTCTTTTAATAATCCAATATGTTGTTGCTAGATCACTTTCATATTTTACTTTCCACAGGATTGTACAGGTCATTTGTAATTGAAGCTACTTGTCGTTGATTCTTGAACATTACAAGACATAGTTGGCGTTGTGATGGACTTAATTAGCTACTTGAATCCTTTCTCACCTTTGATACATCCATTAAAAGGTCCAATCTAATCAATTTCGTTTTTTCCCAATCTGTTTTTATTATCCCATATGGTGTTGCTAGATCACTTCCAATCTTATCAATTTCTTTTTTCCCCATCTCTTTTAATAATCCAATATGTTGTTGCTAGATCACTTTCATATTTTACTTTCCACAGGATTGTACAGGTCATTTGGGTAGGTTCCTCTCTTAGTCCATGTACAATATTTTCTCACTGTCTAAAGTTCGGATAGTCTTTTCACAATCTATACTTCATTCTTTTGTTGTTGATTGTTCATGTATCTATGTGTTTTATCCTTTCTCCTCTAATTCTCTAACACATATAACTTTGGAAACGTAGTGTAATAAATGGCATGGCAAATCAATATTCATTCAAATGATGAGTGGGAGAGCTGAAGGAACATATCTATATCATAGGATTTCCATAGTTCCATTGCTTCTTAGTTGCTTTAGATCTTTTATTTATTACGTAACATAGCATTGTAATCCAACGCTCTATTGGAACATTGTCTGTTTCTGTAGTTAGTAGAGCAAAAATGTGTGTGCATTAGACAGATTTTATCTTACTGGTCAAAATTGCTGAAATATACATATTATGTCTCGCAAATTAGTTTTGTATAGAGTGACTCATTTCATGTGAGTTCTCTTGGTTCATATGTGTGTAATGGACTTTTTAAGCGTCCATTTACATTTTCCTTTTACTAAATGCGAACACGGTTTTTTGCTCAACAAGTTTTTTTGTTATAGCCTTTACAGTTTTGTTACTTCTATACTTCATCTTTTGTGGTTTATAATCATAATCATAGATGGCATAGCTATTGTCTTTTATCGTTCTTTATTCTCCTTATTATTGCCCTTGTCTTTCAGGAGAATGCAAAACATTACTCTAAATATAACTTACAGGCAGTTGCTCTATATTGGCAGCATATGAAGCTGTTCCTTGATAAATGGTGTATGGTTTGCTGATTATGTTCTAGTTGTTATACAATCAACATCAAGATCATTGAAATGCAAACAAAAAAATTGAAAATTACCATCAGGTTCAATAGGAAACAAGATAAGGTCAATGATTCAACTGTTGCTAATGACCTTAATTGTGTGGAAGGAGAACCAGATCTCGCTAGTGGCTCCACTCTTGTGGGAAGCCTAGATCCCACCCCTCAGGGTCCTTTTTCTTGTAGTGAGGGAGAAGACATTCATAATGTAGGAGATGAAGAAAGTGAACCCGAAAATGCTCAAAATCAAATGGTGCTTTATGACCCTTCTGTTGCCAATAGAGCTCGAGGAGTTGAAGCTGTCCCAGATGCCGTTGGTCATCAACCTCCATCTTTTACAAGTTTCCCTTTTTCAAATCACACATCAAGGGTATTGCCATCTGTAGGGGCTTTTACTGTTCAGTGTGCCAACTGTTTAAAATGGAGGCTCATTCCGTCGAAAGATAAGTACGAGGAAATAAGGGAACACATTATAGAACAACCCTTCTTTTGTGAAACAGCTCGTGAGTGGCGATCTGGTGTATCATGTGATGATCCACCTGACGTTATGCAAGATGACAGCAGGCTTTGGGCGATCGACAAACCTAGCATTGCTCAAACACCTCCTGGGTGGGAGAGACTCCTAAGAATCAGAGGTGAAGGAAGTACGAAGTTTGCAGATGTGTAAGTAACCTATTATATTTATTTGGGTGTTCCAAATAGCCTTTTATGCTTTTTGAGTGTGAAACTGTCATTAATTTCATGGACAAATAATCTAAGCTCATGCGAGCCATTTCTTTTTCCTTAAATTTGTTTTCAAGTGAAGATTGAATGCTAAATATTTGGCATTATTTTTCAAGGCAGAGAACAAGGTATTCTTTCTTCTAGCAGTTGTCTGATCTTAATTTTCGTCCCTGTTTTCCCCTTTCTTTCTTTCTTTCTTTCAAATAGCTTATGACACAATACGTGTAACTGATGTTAATTTCATGCTCAAATGTAACGTGTAACTGATGTTAATTTCATGCTCAAATGTATCAAAAGCTTGTGTAAGGAATATTTTAAATTTCTTTTATTTTGTCATATTTTGTCATGATTGAACTGGAATATTTAACCATGTGTTAAAAATACTGAGACAAATTATCCTTTTTGCTTATAGCGGCTGGAATTAGCTTATTCTTTTGTTTGCTTCTTTCAGAAATTTTGGAAACCTGGTTGGCAGGTCTACCTCCTTTATTAATATATTTGGAAAGCGGAGCTATTTACTATCTCTTTTAGCCCCGGTACCTCCTTATGTGGTTTCACACTTTAGGATGTGATGTGAGTTATCTTCTATGGTCGTGCAATGCTATACGTGGGGCAATTTTATGGCCATCAATATTGTTGTATTCATAAATCAACTAAGAATTTGCATATTCCTGAAGAACTTAACAATTTTATATGCAAGGATGACATTGAGTGCTAAGGTTAGCTATTTGTCTAAAAATATTTTTCTAAGAGACTGGAAAGAACTTTGCACATCATGTATAAATTTTCACGCAATATAATTTTCTTCAAATTCGATGTGAAAGTTCATTATTTACATATATTCGTAAGTTTACAATATTTATCCAAGTAAAGTCACAAATTGTACTGCTATGGTAAAAAAAGGATCACATTCTGATTCAGATTGTATTTTGGGACACAGGTATTATGTTGCTCCAACAGGCAAGAGACTTCGATCAATCGTGGAAATTCAAAAGTGAGATCTTCCTTCTGATTATCACAGAATATGATTCTTTTCTTTAATTTTCTCAATTCACAAATCATTGTAGCATTTTTTATTTTAGAGTTCAGAATCTTTTCTTGCTTACTTTTGCTTATGTGGTGTTACGATGCTCTCTCTTTTAAGATTCCTGGATAAACACCCAGAATATGTAGAAGAAGGTGTCAGGATATCACAATTTTCATTTCGAGTTCCAAAACCTTTGCAAGAAAACTACGTAAGGAAGCGCCCTCATGCTGCACCTTCTTGTGATGCAACTAATCAAGGGATGCTAGCATCTCCTGATCCCTCGAAAGGTACGTATTTATTTAATGAAAAATACTAAGAATAAATCCTGGTTTCAGCATCTTTAAGGATACATGTGCGGTGTGCCATGTGGTTTGTGCTAATAATTTCTGGACAAGGTACCATTTAATCCTACCTACCTCGCTTATTTCTTTGATGAGAGTTCAGTCCAGTATTCTTCATTGCATAATAATAATGTAATATGCAAGAAGTTTTTGCTTGCCTCAGAAAATTCTGAATATATTCTCAAATTGGATGAAACAACCTGGTACTGTAGTTATTGAAAATTGTATGAATCGATGAGAACTTTCGGAGCCGGAACGCACTTGCATGGAGCACACGTGTTTGTTATGGCCCTCCAGAATGGTAGCTGATATTTAGCATCCATCAGATAACAATGGACTTGAAGTATCCTTCAGTTAGACTGATGAACACCTGAAGTAGTTTCTTCTGCTTCTAACATTTTCATGTTTCTACAGCCATAACATGGGTTGAACATGATGAGGAACCAAGCTTTCAATATGGAGGGCGAGAGACCTCGGCACCTTACCCCGAGGCTTCTATTCTCAATACTGAAAGTCAACCAGCAAAGAAGAAGAGGACACCGTCCAAGCAGAGGTTTGACGATAATTTAAGATACAATCAAAATGAGGTGACTTGGGCACAATCTACTCAACTTTGATGATGAACCGAGATAGATTTATGCTTGTTATTCAGTCAGTCTATTTTTGTGCTTCAAAAATATGTGAACTCCCAACGTTTTGTTTTTTGACGGCTTTCGATTTCATACCTTTATCGGATGTGGGATGTATGATGTTACGTATCTGTGGTTCAGTAAGCATTTGTGTATATATAGATTGATGATGCGAAATATCCAAATTACTTGAAGTCGCCGATTTATGGTGCTACTATTGGACGCACTTTGTCTTTAATGAACTACTAGTCTTGAGATTCCAGTCAGATATATCCTTAGCCTTGTCAATCATTTGACCCTGTTATTCCTTTATATGGCATGTTGTTTTCAAATGACACTTGCAATTCACATAATTCGTTGGAGATGCTCTTATATTACATGTCTGACGACAGTGTCGGAAATTATATATATTTGCTCTCACACCCATGGTAGGTATTACGTGGCGAGAGAGAAGTGGGTCCCACCACTTGAGGAGGCGGGTGTTGGTGGTTGTTGAACAAAAGACAATAACATCGGTGTTGACTATCATGTGTGTAGTGGATTGGATCCGTTTTTAAAGCCATGGGAATTGGGTGATAATGGTTTTTTTATTTCCATCATTTTGGTTTATTTATATTCATTTTAATTAATTTGATTTGTTTTGCCAAGAATTTTCTTATACACCTGGTCCAAGTGATAACTATATATTTAAAAGTGATGTGACGTGTGACGAAACACGTGTAGAAAGGATCATTTATAACAACTTTGACTTCAATTGTCAGTTAATGGAATTGGTAAATTAAACAGATAGTGTAATTTTTTGCTACTAATAATACATAAAAGTTAAGGGTGTGTGCTGAGAATAAAAGTTAGGAGCCATTTCCATAGCAACCATAAATGTTGGCGGCCAGTTGCCCAAATAAGCCATGATATCTGTGATGTGACGCAGTAATTAGTTTTCGTGCAGGTGACGTCATATTTATTTTCTACTAGTAAAACGACATAAAATTTCCACGTTGTACTATTATTGTTACTACATGTACCGTAGACGGTAAAATCTCAAGAATAGAAACCTTAGATCCTAATCGACGAAGTGAAATTTCCAATAATATTTAAGAAAAATTGGCGTCTAGAACCAGACGACTAGTTTAATAAAGAACTAAGCTTATTAGATGACCTCATAAAAAAAGAGCGATACGTTCTCTACTGTCATTTTTAGCGTGCAATTTCATAAATATCATGAGATTGATCCTTACAGATATAATTATTTGAATGATTGGCTCAAGATCATTTTTGTTTGCATATATTATGTGTAAAAAAAAAATATAATAATAAATTTTTCCTCTTCCTTCTTTCTTTTTCTTCCCCTCCAAATGTTGACCAAAATCAATGAGAAATAAATTGCATATATAAACAAATCTATTAAATAGGCAGATTTGCCGATGGACATACGTGAAAATCTTTGATACAAATATCTAATTGATTTTTCCCTTTTAATTGTTAAGATGGATTCTTCCTTCATAGAATTTTGACAAGTAGGTTTCAAGTATATGGCGCTATAATGGCACTATACAGTGATATAATATAATACTAGCCACTGATAATAAGCACATTGTTATCCTACAAATCACATCAATGGTTACACTATACCACTTGTCTAGTACCGTAATGATATCAGACGTCTAGTGTTTGGATTCTTGATAGTCTATTTCTTGTTTTTTTTTTCCAGTGAGGATCAGAAAAGAAAAAAATTGAGAAGCTGACATTTGGAAGAAGAAAAGGAATTTAAAAAATAGGTTAATTATCATTCCAAGGCTTAATCAGGTATTGCTAGAACTTCTCCAATAAGCAGTTTCTGCTTTGTTGGATAAAAATGCTGATGTGAGAATAATTAGTTTAGTATTTGGTAAATATTTTTGCTAAAATTGTTAGAAGCAATTTCTATCCAAGTGTTTGGTAAATTTACTATTTCATTACCGTGTCAGTTTATAATTACTTAAAAGTAGACTATTTAAATCTTTATTTAATATTATATAGTATGTTTCATTTTTTCTCTTATGAATACTATGTAATATTTTTTTTTATTTTGTGTTTGTGTGTACATACAAATTTTGTCAAGAATGACAACATATTGACAAGTAATAACTAAAAATGAAAATTTATTTTGAAATTTCTTTATGACGGAAAAAATATTTTAAATTACCCAATTAATAAAAATACACAAAAAATAAAACAAACATAGATATTGTATAATCAAATAAGTTATAATTCAATGAAAAAATATAAATAAAATAGTTTGTTATATAAGATGGTTTGTAAATTTTCATTATCTTTATCTAATATACCAAAAGCTATGAAAAATTAAATATATATAAATATATGGTTAAATTTGACAATATTATTAATTGAAGAATCTAAAAGTAGAAGTTGAGAAATTACATTTCTGCAACTTCTCAAAATATGATATATGATATTATTACTACTCTAATAATCATTTTTAGAAAATTTACTAAATACTTTTGTCAATTGTGTTTCTCGTCAAAGTAGAACTTGGACAGCTAAAAACAACTCCAAATGGAGCCTATGTTAGAAGTGGATTATCGGTGGCAAATGACTCTGTGCATATTAAATTTGGATTATTGGTGGCATGTGACTATGCAATTTTGATCAAACGTCAAACGTCTGACAATGTCTCTCGCCAGATGTCCTATGTGGCATTCTGTGATTGAACAACTCACATGTTGGTTGTCTAATCACAGTACAACAAGTTTACCCTGCCAGACGTATAGCAGGTGAATGGAACAATGTCTGTGTGCATATTAATTTACCTTATGTTCCTTTAATTTATTTTTGTGGGGTGGTTTAGAAAATTTATTTCATTAATTGATTCATTAAAGCTATAGAGGTAAAATTGGTGTAGTGTAGTTTATAAATACGTATTGGAAGTAGTGATGTATTTAAAATGTGATTGCGCAATAAAAAAAATTGTAGTTGTAGTGTAATAATTATCATTCAATAAAATTCTTATTTTATTTCTTTATTTCTTTATTCTTTTCTTTATAATTTTTAACGTTATAGGTACAACTTGGGTTTTTTTTCCCTTTTTTTTTTTTGTTTTTTCTGGTTTAGCGTGTAAGTTGTAATTAACAACTTGTTAATCAGTAAAATGAATTACAAAATAAAATTGACTTTCGAGATCCAATTGCTACAATTTGGCATAAGTCATCCAGTATTATTTTTTTGAAAGTAAAGTCATACAATATTATTATTTTTTTCGAAGTCATGACCGGCCTCCAATTTAGGAGAAAAGTCAGAGAAAATTTGGATGAAAAAAAGAAAAAAGAAATTCTATGATCATTTTGAAAAATCCAAGCCATTTGAACAATTCTATGCTATTAACGTCCCCACAAGTTATAGTGAGTTTATTCAGATCAATCTTGAAATATATTACTTGCGTGCTCATCTTTTGGGTCTTAGCCTTATTACTGATCGTTAGTGGAATCTAATCTAATACCCTATTAAGAATAGCCTAAACCTTTTATATTCGTTTTTATTGATTTAATATTATTAAAAAAAAAAGCAGTGTCGGTTTATCTCTTAACAATATGCACTATTTTTTTTCTTTTTCTGAAATGTCAACATTTATATCTCTATCAGAATTGCAGTTTATTTTCCACCATGTACATAATCCACCAACGGACATGTTATTGTTGTTGTTCTTTTTCTTCAATAAAAAATATATATATTTTATCCAGATATATAAAATTACCACATTTAGTAACTCTACATACCCTTGAGCCGAATTTGGTTATGTACCTTTTCAATGAATGAAGTACCTTTTCAATGAATGAAGTTACTAAGAATTAATAATTCATTCATTCAATTCATTGTGCTTTTATGTTCTTTTTATTAATAGTTAGCATAACAAAATATTTGTTAAGGCATGAAAAATCATTTGATACTTCACATATAAGGAAAAAAGATGAAAATTTTAAGTGATGAGAATGAAGCTTGATCTATTAAGCTCTAGACTAGATAAGAGTAACTCGTCAAGTAATGAAAATGATCTAGCGCCAGATGCATAGTATTATATGGTGTCATAGATTGGGACCACGTTAAGTAGAGTGGCCAAAATTTTTATAAACTCATCTTTGTTTCTATATCTAACCGACGTTGGATTCGTTCACACATTTTGAACCTAAGTTTGCTGTAAAATCCAAACTATAGGAACGGTTGTGTGTTTGATAAGATTGGACACAATAAATTGATACGTTCAAAATTAAGCATATTTAAACGATTTGTGCATTTGCAAATGGCAACACAACCCATGTTCGTAGACATATTTGCCAGCAAATTAACAAGAAATTTTCAGGTGACAACTCCCCAGATTCCTCATTGAAATTCAGAGGCGGCCAACTATATATATAAGGTTCAAAATCTTTTCTAGGAAATAAGAAGCACTTTGGTCGCAAAGGATCAATCTCTGTCTCTGGTCATCACTGCCAGATTGGTATACTTTGATTTATCTGCAAATTGCTCTCTCACTCTCCAATTTCTTCTTCATTTACTCGCGTACAAATACGTACTTGGTAGTTGGGCTCTACAAAAGTTTATACAAAGAGTACACTTTGAGGAATTCCGTTGATCTACCCATCACATCGCTTTTTAACTAATAACAAAGAGTATTCGATAGTTGTGTTTATATACATTTTTTTTTTGGCCCCCCCCCCCCCTTTTCTAAAGGGGTTCTAATAACGTTTTCCTACTTGAACTGGTTGTTTTCTCTTTAGAAAAGTTGACATCATGACATGTATCTCATGTATGGTGGTGTGACAGAATTTAGAAGAAGTCCTAAAGAAGATGCAGGCAATCAACTTTGACACGTGCCATTTAGGAATGATGCTACAAGCTTTCAAGGTATTATAATAAACCAATTTACTACACATTAAAAGATCTTCACTCATGAAAACTAACTTGATGATTTGATATTTTTTTTCCAAATCTTGATTAGCAATGGCAGGGACCAAGAATCACTTGCGGTGACTTGGCTTTCATTCCAAGGGCAGCTAGCCATAACCAGGACACACCAACTGGGCTGATACTTAAAGAAAAGGAAACCAGCGCTACTCTGAATCCTGAGTGGCTAAAGAAATCGATCTGCCCCCACTGGTTAAAGCGATTAAACTTTCAGCAGAGTCGAATGATGCTTGTTTTCACTTTCCAGGACACAAGAGAGGGCATGCTGCTCCTTCAGAACTCAGTGAAGTTATTGGGATTGAACCATTTCTTCATGATGCTACTGAACTTCCTGAGCTTGACAGATTTTTCGCTCCAATCAGACCACTTCTTGAAGCAAAGAAGCTAGCTGCAGAGCTTTTTGGAGCAAAAGAAACTTGGTTTCTTGTTGGAGGTACCAGTTGTGGCATCCAGGATTCAATTTTAGCTACTTGTTCTCCCTGTCATACTATCATCCTGCCGAGAAACGCCCATATTTCTGCCACTGCTGGAGTAATATTTTCTGGTGCTTTGCCAAAGTACATTGTTCCTGAATACAATTTTGACTAGGATGTTTCTGCTGGGATCAGTCCTTCACAGGTTAGTTTTTCGTTATGTTCGACTGCTGAATAGTACATTATTATCTTGTAACATGGTGCTAATTTGTCATTAACTTACAGATAAAGGCAGAACTGGGGGAATCAAAACTGGAGGGCCAAAAGTGTGTGCAGTTTCCATAACATCACCTACTTACAATGGTTACTGCAGCAAATTGAGTGAGATTGCAGAGTTGTGTCACTGTCGTGGAATTCCTCTAATAGTCGATGAAGCTCACTTCAAATTTAATACAGATATGCCCAAAACAGCCCTCGAACAGGGGGCCAACATTGCTGTACAATCTACCCACAAAGTCCTAACCTCTCTTAGTCAATCCTCAATGCTACACATTTCATCAGGAGACCTCATAGATAGAGAGATTACATAAATGCCTACATACCCTTCAAACCACCAGTCCAAATTGGCTTCTTTTAGCTTCACTTGATGCCACTAGGCATCAATTGAGCAAAATTCCAAAAAACAGTTTCACCAGAGCAGTGGAATTGGCAGTTGAAGCCAAGAGTTTGATCAGTAAAATCCCTGGAATTTCACTTCTTGATCCACTAATATTCTACCCAAATCTCAAGATCGGAAGAGCGTCGTGTACGAATCACTATTGGCGTTTTAGAACTCGGCCTTTCTGGTAACGAAATTAACAGCATACTCTACAAATCTTATGGAATTGTTCCAGAACTGATTGGCACAAGATCCATCACATTAGCATTCAGCCAAGGAACTACAAGAAACCATATTGACAGACTTGTGGAAGCACTGAAACATTTATCGAGTACCCATACACCATCACAAGACAAAAGAGAAAAGAGTTTTGCTCGAAATGCACCTTTTGACGTACTTGATATGGGTTTAACCCCTACAGATGCCTTCTTTGCTAATAAAACGGAACTAAAAATTGAAGACAGTGTTGGAGAAATATGTGGGGAATTAATTTGCCCTTTTCCTCCTGGGATTCCAGTGCTGGTACCAGGTCAAATAATCACAGAGAGATCATTGGATTATCTTGTTCGAGCTGTAAACCAAGGTGTTATCATCAATGGGGCTGCTGATCCTAGTCTCTCCACAATACTTGCTTGCAAAACTTAGTAGACCATTCTAGGCACCAAATAGAGACCTGGAGAGCTTCTTCTCATAGGACTTTGAATCATATGATTCAAAGAAGAGATCATATTCTGATCATATTCAAATGTGGAAATTCAAAAGTTGGATCTTCCCCTTGATTATTACAGAATATCTTCCTTTTATTTAATTTATCTTATTGTGAATGATGAATTGTTTCTGACCATTTCTGCATTTGTTAATCGACTTTTATTTCATGCATTTTCTGGAAATAGCTAAACTTTATTTAGGATCTGATGTATATATATTTACCATCCATCAGATAAACTGATGAACACTTGAAGAAGTAGTTTCTTCTGCTAACATTGGACACGTTTTGTCTAATCTTGAGATTTTAGTTAGATATATTTCAGGTTTTGGTATTGCAAGTTATCTTATTGTGAATCGTGAATTGTTTTTAACCATTTATGCATTTGTTAATCAACTTTTATTTCATGCATTTTGTGGAAATAGCTAACTATATATATTTGAGCAATACTAGTCTACTCCCAAACAAAAACGTGAGTCGTCGTTGAAATAATCTTCAATCCTTTAGGTCATGAAAGCCCAAAAAAATAATAAAAATAACAAAAACAAAGTGGGTGAAGCTATTGGGCATCAATCTAAAAGGTTACGACTCATTTCCGTAGCCACCTTATACGTTAGGGGCCAACTGTGAAATAAGTCATTGTTAATGCATTGTAGGAATTAATTTTTGTAATGGTAGTATAATTGTCTTGTTACTTTCTCTATCATATTAAGATGGACATCAGTAAATGCACTTCTAGTGGTGGAAACGTTCAAGTGTCATACAGCGCCGTACAACTACACCACGTGAAAAAAACAAACAATAGTTTCATAGTGGTTTCTATGGAACCAATCTTGGTTTCTTTCACATCTGGTGTCGTATTGGCACCAAACAACTGGTGTTAGATCAAATTTACTTCTAGTGGAGTAGAAAAAGTTAAGGCCGGGGAACAAATAATGGGAAAAGACTCATTTCCAAATAATAGACACGAGGGAAAATGGGTATATGAATGATCAGTTCATGTATTTAATCCATTGTATGTATTCAATTCGGATTGCTTTAACCATTTCACGTAGGCATTCTATTGTTTTATGAACTATTGCCTTTGTTGTGGTTTTTTCATTTTTCTAAATTGCAAGTATTTCATTTCACCGTAATATGCTTTTCTTTTCCTCATTTTTCATATTTTTTGGATGTTCATATTTCATATTTCATATTTTACAATATGTTTAAGTTTAATAATAGAAGAGGTCACGTGGTGGGGGTATAATTGGTTTATGAAAAATTTTTGAATGGCTAACCTCTCTTTTATGGAGTGGAAAACTGCCACACGGTCTCTTGTTATTGGGGGATCAAGAGGCGAGCTCCCTGATCCCCGCCTCCTAATCCCCCAATAACATGGGACTATATGGTACTTTTTCTCTCCATAAGGAAGATGTTAGCTCTCCTTAGAAATTTTCACCAAATTTGGCCCCTTTTAAAAATATTTAATATACATGTTTAATTTTGAGGTTTTTTTCCCTTTTGTTTAAATATTAATTTTCTTAATGTAGATTTGTTCGAGTTAAAAAGAGTTTAAATTGTTAAGTGATATGAATTAGAAATTGTATTTTATATTGAAATTTTGAATTGTAAAAACTTGCAATTACTTATTCAAAAATCTGTTGTTTAACATAATTTTATGAAGTTAGATGTAGTAAACATGTATATATTTTATAAAAATATAATGTTTTCAATATGCGGAATTCTAGAGTGTATAAAATTCAATATATAATATCCCTTAAAAAAACAATATATATATATATATTCATATATTCATATTTTATTCGTGAAAAAGGTTATATTCAAATCGTATCCCTAATAATTAAGCGTCCTGGCTCCGCCACTTATATTTATTACTCATAAGCAGAATCCAATACTATATTAAGATTAGCCCAAACCTTTAGAGCACCCACAATAGAGTTAAATTTAACTCTACTTCGTAAGGACTCGTCCTTGGATAAGACGTATAGGCGAAAGAAATAAAGTCGGTTTTAAGTGGTTACGCACTACCACAAAATTATACAAAAAATTGGAAATATATGTCGGTTATTGGGGAAAAACGACGCGCATACAATACGCAGTGGCAACCTTGTAATTAATGCATGTAACATAGGCGTCAGTTGCCACCTGAAAACGGACGCCTAATGTTAGGAAATACACGTCGATCATGAAAGGGACCGATGTGTAATTATAAAAAAGTTCTTTATTTTCATTCCACACCCCTTTCTGTGCACATCCGTCTTGTGAACCAGACAAATTTGAACGTTTTGCGCAAGACCTCTATCCGAAATCGCAACCAAATTTCATTCCTAAAAACACCTTTGAAGACTGATTTCAGCCTTGAATCATATTTCAAAATTTATTTCCTATATTTCGACCCCTAAGTTCCTAGATCTACACCTAAGCACCCCCATCCGATGAGCGGTGGTTGCGAGCAGTGGTGGTAACGAAGCTGTGGCTGGCGAAGTACATTAAGGCTCTATTTCTTGGTATATATTGCATAGCATTTTTGTCTTCTTAATAATTTTTGCATAATCTCATAGCCACTTAACTTTTGATACTTTAAGGTGGAACGGTGGCGGGGGGCGGCGAAGTGCATTGAATATTTTTTCTCTAAATCTGCAAAAATAATTTCTTCTCTATTGCTTGGTTAGTGAAGAGATATTTATATTTAGAAATTATGATTTTAAAGGTTTTTTGTGAAATTTGGTAAAGATGTGTATATATGTATACATTGTAAAAAATATTTTTTGTTAAATATGATTTTTTTGTTTATTGGTTAAATTATGATTTTTTGTTAAATATATTTTTTATTATACATTATAATGATAAAATTTATTTTACTGTGTGAAGATATATTTATTTTAGATTTCGAATTTATGATTTTTAGAGTTTTTGTGAAATTTGGTAAAGATGTGTATATATGTATACATTGTTAAATATATATTTTAATATATATGATTTTTTGTTAATTTGTTAACTTATGATTTTTTTTGTTAAGTATATATGTATATATTTTTGTTAAATATATATACACACACATTGTAATGAGAAAATTAGTTTCATTGTGTGAAGAGATATTTATTTTGGATTTAGAAATTATGATTTTTAGGGTTTTTATTAAATTTGGTAAAGATGAGTATATATGTATTATACATTATTAAATATATTTTTTGTTATATATTGTTATATATGTATATAATTTTGTTAAATATATATGTATACATTGTTATGAGTGTATAGATATAAAAATATATACATTTATACATTGTGTTGGGCATATATGATTTAGGTAGATATTTATGAAATTTGAGATTAGATGCTTATGGAAAGATATTTATACATAGATTAATATTATTACTATGTGACACGCCCCACCTCTAATATCTTTAATATACTAAAAATGTGGCTTGCGCCGACGATAAATTCTTACTAGAAGTTAGAATTCACCGCCTAGGCTCATTTACTTGAAAAAATTTTTTAAAAATTTTGACAGCATCTCCCCTATTCTACGAATAAACCACCCTGCATGATAAAAACTGCACCAAACCCATACTCCAACACAATTCAAAACCCCAACCAACCGCCACAACACATCAAGTCAATATGTATCATAACATAATAAATTCTACACATAGATATAAATTCAAAGGTATATTAGCCTTAGTCTTTTCATCTTAATATACATAAGCATGTCAACATGTCAAAATGTATTTCACCACATCAAGACACATTTCCTCGTTACATTTCTAGTTGATCATGCCGACCTTGGCAAAAGGCTCGTCTCCAGAATAGATTCCAAGTGTTGCTCAAACTTCAGTTAATACCTGGAAGCGAAAACATTGAAAAGTATTTTCGTGAGCATTAACACCCAGTGAGTGGAATATTAAGAAACCTTCATACTTTTAAACAAGACCATCTTTATCATTATGATTTTCATCCAAGCAAATCACAAGTAAATCATCTTTATTTATAAATCGTTACAACGATAGAAATATCATGAAATTCACTTCATTTCAAGATCATTATAAAATTCACCCCAAAAGAGTATCAAACATCACATAATCATGATATCAAGTCATACGCGCGTAGACACCAGCTTGGGCCATAGGTACCTTATGACCCCTTCGCCCTACCCCTTCGCCCTAGGCGGCACAATGAACAGCTTGAGCCATAGCTAGCACATAGGCCCTTTCACCTGGGCGGCGTTCATTTAGTCAGCTTAAGCCATATAGGCCCCTTCGCCCGTAGGCGGCACATTCATGACATAGGATACACTTGGGGAGTTTTCAAATCATTCAACATTTGCATGTCAAATACACCATATCTTTGAAATTCTTAAACAATACATTGAGTTTATAATTTCTTGAATGCACTGAAAATTCTTAAATAAAAATGCATAAAAACACTTGTCATAACTTCACGACATCATAAATAAAAATCAAAGCGTGGTAAATTCATTTCCAAGGGATAAGAGAAATTCCACGCACTGGCTATATATATGTGATTTAATTGGGTTGATAGGCCCTTGCAATTTCTTCCGTGTCTCCTGAAATAAAATATGAGTAATTTAATTAATAATCCATTTCCTTTACTCTTTCTTCAACTTTTGTTAACTTCATTTCCTTTATTTCTTTTTAAATGGTGAAAATTTTCTAAAACACTATGTGTAGCAAAATAAAACATATTTTCATAATATAAATTTTCTACTCTTTTAAACTACATACCCCACATTTTCTAGTCCAATTAATGGTGTCAATATGAGTTTCCTTTTAGACTATAATTTTTCTACTTATACTCATTCTCATTTGTTTTCTTTGTAATTTAATTTACTAGTTTGAAATCTTGTAGTTAAACAAATTTTTATTAACATGAATTTTCTTTTAACAACATAAAATTTGTGTTTTTTTTTCTATTCCTTTAAGTTCCCAATATTTCTTTATTCTCCAATTTGACATATAATTATTTTCTTTTATAATTATCTTAGATTTTATCCCATCTAAAACAATTTGTAATAATATCATATGTTAAAGTCTTAGTTATCCACTAAAATAACACTAATTATTCACCTTTTAACACTAACTCTTGGTCTTTAACAATTTTCACATTTACCATTAAATATTATGACATTCATTACTTACATAAGATCGGAAGACCATTCTAAACTTCACTAGATTCATCAACTATCATGATATTATGCTATTAAATCATAATACCAACTTATATCGAAAACTTCAACTTATTTCTTCACTTCAAATTTCATCTTAGTACTAGCTAGCCACCATAATTTCTTAATATAACACCAAGAAATTAAATTCCATAACTAAATATTGATTTAATGCTTACTAAAATAACAAATAACACTGATCCTAAATCTTTAAACACTAGTTCTTAGGCTTAAATAAATTTCCACATTTATTATTAAGTATTAAGTCATTAATTTCTT
Organism: Nyctanthes arbor-tristis; assembly: GCA_963692815.1. Lineage (NCBI taxonomy): Eukaryota > Viridiplantae > Streptophyta > Magnoliopsida > Lamiales > Oleaceae > Nyctanthes > Nyctanthes arbor-tristis. The sequence continues at coordinate 28,609 of CAVNYN010251688.1, forward strand.
TTATTGAATTTCAACATCATCAAATTTGTCTATTACCACAATACAATACTAATCTTTGAACCCACAATACTAACTTATGTAATAATCTCAACTTATTCCACCATATAAATTTCCATCCTACACCATCCACCATAAATTTTCACAATAACATCAAGAACCTCTAGTTTCATAATCTAATAACTATTTGATGCCTTTAAAATATGTATGAAATAAAATTATAGCCTAATTTTAATGTTCCTAAAATTTCCATAAAACACATATTCTTTAACTTATATAAATTCAAAGGTTGAAGGCAAAGAATACTTACTAGTTTACTCTTTTGATTGGCTTTCTTCAGATCGGAAGATCTTTCCAAGAGAAGAAATCATACTAAATTTTTTTTCTCTTCTTCTTTCGGAAACTTCGGCCCTCTCTCTCTTCTTTCTTCTTTTCTTGTTTTGTTTTGTGACTTTTGTTTCATATAATATATATATATATATATCTCACTTGGCCTAGCCAAGTCTCCTGAGAAATCTGGAAATTTTTCATTTTTTTTATAACAAAATTCTTGTTTCCACTTTAATCCCAAATTTTGTGTGCACATTAAATTTGGTCCTTATATTTTTAATCAATTTCGTAGAATGGATGAATAAAAGAATTAGGATGTCACACTATGAGAATGAATATATAATTAACAAGTATTGTTAGTCAAATAAATTAAGAAAATCAAATAACATATCAATGTATTCGATAAGTGAGAAAAAAATAACCCGCTAAATAGAAGTAATTTATTTTTTCAATATCTTAACATAAGTCGTGAGATATATATGGATCGGAGCTGGATGTATGGGAGACGTACCACACTAGAATATTTGAAAGGGGTTAAAGAATTTATAAAACTTGTCGAGAATGATAGAAATAGGAAATGGAAAGAACTGATAGTATGTCCCTACCGCGATTGTAAGAATCTGCAAAAGTATCGCAGCTATATAAAAGTGAAGTACCATTTGATTAAGCGTAGTTTTAATAAAGGTTATATACGGTGGTTTTGGCATGGTGGGGATTTACTTTCTAAGACGAGCACTAGTGTTAATCAGGATGCTCAAGAGAACACAGTAAATAAGAGTAACGAGATTAATGTAGGTAGAGACGATAATAATGATATCCAGAACGATCGGATTGATGAAATAATGCATGTTATACAAAATGATTTCAGTGAGACTCTGTACATCTTTTACAGCTTGTTCCTTGATTCTGAAAAGCCTTTGTTTCCTGAATGTAATAAGTTTACAAAGTTGTCTGTCATGTTCAAATTGTATAATTTAAAAGCAAAGGATGTAAATATGTTAAATTTAGCTATTGATTACTAACACATTAGAGATGTTAAAATTAAATAATATTTATGGTTTTGGTCAAGATTGTTATTAAAAGTATTATTAACTTTAACAATAAAATTAACATGTTGGTAAAAAGATTCTTTTAGCACTTACAATATACATTCAGTGTAGCCACATTTGACTTGTTAACTAATAATGGTATGAAAAATGTGAGTTAAAACCTCCAATATAGATAGTAGTTAAAAAAAATTAGTGTGGAACTGTATTTATCTCATAACAATATGCATATCTTTTTGCTTTTGTGTTCTTTTCAGTAGTTATTACAGCATGACAAAATAATTGTTGAAGCAAGAAAAATCATATGATACTTCACATATATTGGAAAAAGATGAAAATTTTAAGTGATGAAAATGAAGCTTGATATTATATTCCATGTCCTGATACTGGATTTGTTCGCACATATAACATTTTCCCAACATATGAACCCAAATTTCTGAGATCGGAAGACCTAAACTATATGAATAGGTTCCATGTTTGATAAGATTTGCAAGTGAGGAACCACACCAAATTAATATGCAATTGACATTTTCATATGCCAACTTGCTCTTCATAATTCAAAGGAGGCCAAATATGTGTGTGTGTGTATCTATATATATGAGGTCCAAAATCTTTCCTAGGAAATAAGAAGCACTTTGGGGGCAAGGATCGACTTCTGGCTCTGATCTTCACTCCCAGATTAGTATCCTTTGATTTATTTATCTGCAATTTGCTCTATGACTCTCCGATTTCTTGTTCGTTCACTTGCGTGCAAATACGTACTTGATAGTTAGGTTATGCGACAAGTACAAAAAGTTATACAAAGAATACACTTGCAGGCAATTCCGTTAATCTGTCCATCACATGTGTTTGTATACCATTTTCTGTACTAGCAATAACATTTTCCAATGTGTATAGATACTTGAAATGGCTGCTTTCTCTTTAGATTAATTGTTACTGCTGAAAAGTTGACAGGTATTCCGTGTATGATGTAACAGAAAATTAGAAGTCTTAAAGAAGATGCAGAAGAAGCAATCAACTTTGACGTGCAATTCAGGACTGATGCTACCAGATTTCAAGGTATTATAATAAATCAGATTATTACACATTAAATGATCTTCACTCAAGAAAATTAACTTGATGATCTGGTTATTGTTACTGTTATTTTATCTTGATTAATTACAGTGGCAGGGACCAAAAATCACTTACAGCAATTTGCCTTTCATTCCAAGGGCAGCTAGCCATAGCCAGGACATGCCAACTGGGCTGATGCTTGAAGTGAAGGAAACCAATGCTACTCTGAATTCGAAATCCCGAGTGGCCGGAGTAACCGATCTGCCGCCACTGGTTAAAGCAATTGAAGTTTCAGCAGAGTTGAATGATACTTATTTTAACTTGCCCGGACACAAGAGAGGGCTTGCTGCACCTTCAGAACTTGGCGAAGTTACTGGGATTGGACCATTTCTTCATGATGCTACTGAACTTCCAGAGCTTGACAGCTTTTTCGCCCCAAGTGGACTGTTCGTGTAAAATATATGTGCGAAATTCGCAAGTGTACAGGTCTAACAAGTAATACAGTAGACAATGAGTCCGGATTATTGTTCCCACGAATTGAAATTATTAGTTCCAACTTTATTTGAACGATCCAATAATTGTGGTTAAGATAAAGAAATAAAATAAACAAAACAATAAAACTAAGTGAATGACACATATACAATGTTTTAGAGAGAATAATATGATAAATGTGTCGGGACTCACAACTTCATCATAATTGGACAACCTAATTCTACGACAATTAATCTATATTACCGACAGAATTTACTAAATTAATCAATTATCTCTCTCAAAACTAGTTAATCCTACTTAATTAGCCCCATTTACCTATCTCTCAGTGAGCGCGTTATCAACCCTCTTAATTGCATTAATCAACAAGAAATTCATGTAAGTCTCCTCGAAGTTCAACTTACAATGACCGCACTAACCACAAGTAAATTTCTTTATCTTATCTAAATTAATGATTCTCATTGTATAAATTAACTTAAATATTCCTCTTTCGGGTTCAACAGAAGTCTATAAATTCATTCATTTAAATATAGGCCATAAAGATGAAGATAAAATAGTACACCAATAAGAATTTAACATAAAAATTAATTGCATAAATTAAGTATGAAAAACATGACTATAGTCTCAACTAGGTTACATTGTTCGTCCTAATTTAAAATTAATTATACATCATGAATGAAAAATACAAATAAAATAAATCGCATAACCTGAGTAATTAGATCTTGACTAAGATGAAGAACTCTTGCACCAAACTTTTCCTTCTTGAATCTCGAACTTGATTCTCAAGCCTCCAAAGGTCTTGTGTTTTTCTCTCCCTTTCTATGGTATTTTTTTTGTATTGTTTCTCTCCAATGTCTTAGGCTTGTCCTCTATTGTGTTATGAGTCTCTCCAAGCCAAAAACACAAATCTATATTCTTTTCTCTTTTTTTCCCTCTCGCATTGCTTAAAATCTTAATTCTAGTAAAGCTATACTCCAGTTAAATCCAATAGTTTATGATCATGAGTTGCTTTATCATATGTTCACAAAACATCACACTTTACATTACTTTCTTTATTTTTTTAACACAAAACATAACAAATATTTGAAAAAATACTTTTGAAATAACTAAACATAGGAACAATACTTTTGAAAGTACACAATCTAAAATTTGACAATATGCAAGTTAAATACAGACCAAGAATTGGCAAAAATATATATCAACTAGATAAAATAAAACACATATAATCATTCCTCCACACTTAAATCCCATATTGTCCTCAATGTGGAGCAGAAAGAGCACATATAGCGAGAAAAAGGTTTAAGAACTCTCTGGAGGTATGACTGATGGTAAGTCTGGGTCGTGGTCTGATGAGTCAGATGGAGTAGGGCCGGTGTGACTAGTCAGCGCTCCAACATCAGGGAAAAACCTATCAAAATAATAAAAAGAAAAGACAACCATGATTCCTAGCAATAATAAATTAAAATTTAAAGATAAACTAGATAATGAAAACGTGTCCTAATTTATAATGTAAATCCTATAATCTACATGCAATGCAATACAATAAAATAAAACAATGAGTTGCCTCCTATTCAGTGCTTCGTTTATAGTTTAGAGTTTGACTATAAGAAATAATGTTTAGGGAAATAAATAGGGCTTTTGATGCTTTGCTTAGCTTGCTAAGATTGACTTTCTTCCTGGCTTCAGCCTTTCCCCAAAAATTTATTGTGTTCTTTTCTTGTACATATAGAGTAGCATCTCCATTGAGTTTAAATTGTACTATGAAAACTTCAACCTTCTCGTCTTGTGGAATCACAAAATCAAGTTTAAAACTCATGAGATTAGAGGATTGCTTGACAATTGCCCTATCATCAAAAGTGATTTCTAGATCTTGCTCTTCTAAGACTGTTTCCTCTTCTTTCTCATGTTCTTTTACTATGAGGGAGGTTTCTGGCACTCTATCTGCTTGTAAAGTACTTAGAGAATTGACATCTTGAGAGATTCTATAATGTTATCCCTCATCATTCTAAAGAGAATTTATATGCGCATCACATTGTAGAGCTAAATGTACAAATGGATAATTACTTTGCTCATGATAGTCTCCACAGAATTTACACATTAAATCCCATAAGGGTGCTAGATGTGCAATTAGGCAATTACTTAGTGCATGATTTGTAAAGCAATAGTCACTCACCAAATTAGTTTCTATCATCTGACTCTCAGGTTTCTTCTCAAATTCCTCCAATTGTGCCCCTAAACCATTCATTCATTATCCATACGCTTTAATTGTTTTCATAGAAAAGCTAGCGTTTGAGTACCAGTCATAGCCATAATCTATTCTGAAAAGAACAAAGCAAACAAATCAAATACAAAAATAAAATTCAAACTAAAACTAGAACTACTAATTAGTGTCTATATCAATCTCAATCCCCGGCAATGGCGTCAAAAACTTGTTCGTGTAAAATAATTGCATGAAATCTGTAAGTGTACTTGTCGAACAAGTAATATAGTGGACAACGAGTTTGGATTATCGTTCTCACGAGGATCAGATTGAGTACCAAAATTATTAGTTTGAGCTTTATTTGAACGATCCAATTTGTGATTAAGACAAGAAAATAAAATAAGCAAACAAATAAAACTAAGTAAATGAAATATATATACAATGCTTTAGAGGAAATAATATGATGGATATGTGTCAGAACTTACCACTTCACCATAATTGGACCACCTAGTCTTATGACAATTAATCTATATTACTGATCGAATTTATTAAATTAATCAACTACCCGCTCGAAGCTAGTTAGACATATTTAATTAGGTCCTCTCACCTATCTCTAAGTGAACGTGTTATCAGCCCTATTAAGTACATTAATCAATAAGAAATTTATGTTAGTCTCCCCGAAGTTCAATTTACGATGACTGCACTAACCTTAAGTAAATCACTGTCATGTCTAAATTAATGACTCTCATTGTATAAACTAACTTAAATATTCCTCTCTCGATTTCTTCATCCATCGGTCAGAAAGATAAAGACAAAACAATACACCAATAAGAATTTAACGTAAAAACGTGCATAAATTAAGCATAAAAAACATGACTATGGTCCCAACTAAATTACATCATTCGTTCTCAATTACACATCATGAATGAAAACACGAATAAAATAAAGCGCATAACCTCGATAATTAAATCTTGACTAAGATGAAGAACTCTTGCACTAACTTCTCTTTCTTGAATCTCGAGCTTGATTCCCAAGCCTCCAAAGGACTTGTGTTTTTCTTCCCTTTTCTATGATGTTTTTTGTCTTGTGTCTCCCCCAATGTCTTGGGCTTGCTCTCCATATCTATGGTCTAAGAAAACTTAAAAAAAGAATAAAAATCGTGCACAAAATTTGACATAAAAAGAATCCCAATTAAAATAGAAAAACTCAAAAATTCCCCAAAAATCTACCCATGCTGCCGTATGAGAGAACCATATAGCCGCATGGCTCATCTGTCGAGTATTATGCCACTGATTTCGGCCGCATGCGGGCGTATGAACATAGCGGCCGCATGAAGGCTGCACAGGGTCGCATGAAGGCTGCATAATATCACACAATTAACAACACATTTATGGGATTTAAACATCGCAAATCAATACCTGAAGCAAAGAAGCAAGGAGCGGAGCTTTTTGGTGCAAAAGAAACTTGGTTTCTTGTTGGAGGTACCAGATGTGGCGTCCAGGCCTCGATTTTAGCTACTTGTTCGCCCGAAGATACTATCATCGTGCCAAGAAATACCCATGCTTCTGCCACTTGTGGAGTTATATTTTCCGGCGCATTGCCAAAGTACATTGTTCCTGAATACAATTTTGACTGGGATGTTTCTACTGGGATCACTCCTTCACCGGTTTATTTTTTGTTCAATCCACACTACATATACAATTGATTGACAGAATTTTCAACTGCTGAATGGTACATTATCGTGTAACTTGTCATAACTTACAGGTAAAGACGGCACTGGAGATATCAAAACTGAAGGGCCGCAAAGTGGCTGCAGTATCTGTAACATCACCTACTTACAATGGTTCTTGCAGCAACTTGAGTGAGATTTCTGTGTTAGTGTCACTCTGATGGGATTCCTCTGATAGTCGATGAAGCTCACGGGGCTCACTTCAAATTTAACTTGGACATGCCCAAAACAGCCCTCGAACAGGGGGCCGATATTGCTATACAATCTACCCACAAAGTCCTAACCTCTCTGTGTCAATCCTCAATGCTACTATTGCATGCAAAACTTAGAGGATATGTCAGAATATTGAAGACACTGTTGGAGAAATAATAGGGAATGTCAGAATATTACGCCTGTGACAACAAAAGGGAGTACAATTTTTATTTTATTTTATTTTATCTTATTTTATTTTTCATGAAAATAGATTGACAGTTCCAAATATTATTAGTTATATATGCATTGTGCTCTTATATTACATGTTTGACGACAATGACGGAAATTACTAGGTTTAAACACAACAATTTTGTTCAGTTAGCACAACTGATTGGTTTAAAGACAATAACAGAATGGTTTGCAATGTGTAAACTGAACTGTCCTCCCTTTTCACTCACATCTATCTTTTCCATGCCTGGAGGAACCGCCATTTCGAAATTCGTCACCAGTTTCGCGATCACCAGTGCAAGAATAGGAAGTGCAAGGATGATACCCGGGCAGCTCCGCCTCCCCATGCCAAAAGGCAAGTACCGGAAATCAACTTTCCCACCAGCAACTGCTGCCTCCGTCCCATTCTCCTCTTCCAAGAACCTCTCCGGCCGGAACTCTTGAGGATTCTTCCACCATGCCGGATTATTCGCCAGCCACCAAGCATTCACCACCACTTTTGATTCTTTAGGTATGTTATAATCTCCTAATTTAGCTTCTTCAAGATTCATATGGGGTACCAACAGAGGAATTGGAGTGTGTAACCTTAGTGTTTCATTAACTGTGGCTTGTAAATACGGTAATTCGTGGAGGTTGGATTCTGTGACCGGCCGGCCTTTAAGGACAGTCGAGATTTCTTCGCGTATCTTCTTCTGAACATCAGGATGATTTACAAGCTCAGCAAGTGCCCATTCCATGGACCATAGAGTTGTTTCAATTGCTGCAACATTGATGTTTTCCACAATATACAGAACATTTTCTTCACTGATTTCTCCCTTCATTTGAGCATCTATTATATGATCAATTGCACAGCTTATCTTGTGCTTTTCTCCATTGGCAGCCATTATTTCTCTGCATCAAACCATATAAATTCTGGATTCAGTAAAATCATACAAACACGCAAAAGAGAAGCTCGAAATCATCAAAATAGTTACCTTCTTTTCTCAACATAGTAATTGTTGAAGAATGCAAGTCTCCTCCTCTGTAAGTCCCTGCATTTGTTGAGGTACCCTCTTAAGAATGGCCTAAGCAATGGGATAAAGTCTCCATAGTTGTACTCAAAGCTCTGAGTCAACCGGCTTCGTTCTGAGTTAAACTTAGTAGCGTCAATGAACAACGGATCATCCTGTGATTCGAATTTCGCGTCAAACATCATTCGATACATGATGTTATATAACATCAACTGCAACCTCTTTCTGATCACTAGGCCTTCTTTTTGCACTTTTTCGTTTTTTCTCAAATCGTTAACGACTAAGTCCATTTCATCTTCCCACATGTCACTATACTGGTGCACAACTTTGTTAGTGAAGAAAGGGAGTGTCATTATACGGCGCATTTTGCGCCAATGCTCGCCGTAGATTGTGAACACCATGTCTTGACCGTTGCCTGCGAAGATGTCGAACACGACATTTCGTGGGCGGGAACCGAATTCTACCCCTTGTGTGTGCAGGACTTGTTTAGCCAGCTCAGGATTGGACACCACTGCTAGATTTTGGTGCCTAGTTGAGCATGAATACCGGACCATACTTTTGTGACATGGAGGCAAGGAGCTTGTGGTTCAAGTCATTGCCAACTTGAAGCCAGTTACTGAAAATGGGGAAAGCTGGCGGGCCCGGTGGCACGTTCTCCGGACGGCGGAGGAAGTTAATGATGGAGTTAACTAATGATACCATTGTAAAAAACCAATTTCTTTGCGAGGAAGGGAACGGAAATGTGGGAGAAGAAAATTCTGGTGCATTCAAGAAAGGCAATGGTCAAAAGAGTGCAAAATATTGTTTTATTTAGAAGACTGCCCATGTTTTCAATGTAGACAGATAAATTAGAGAGAGAGGAAGAGTGTATGGAGACAGGGAATAAGGCAGTGTTACTTATAGATCGGAAGAGCACACGTATGTATGGTAGGGGGGGGGGGAGGTTGGTGAACGAATCTAATGGTTTTTGAAAAAAAACAATGGGCTCTATCCTAAAATCTAGGTAGGAAGTTGATGTCAAGTGTTCAAGTCTAAATGTGGGTTGGTGAGCCAAAACGTCCGGCAGCGAACGTCACATTATCAACTACCTTACATTTTTTTTATCAAACTCTATTCTTTACAAATTGACACCCGCGGCTGATAGTGGAAGAAGCGGTCCACGACAAGAACATGCATGATTAAAAAAACTCCAGTAAACTTTAGCATGAGAACTCAGAATTACAAATTTGATCCGGAGATACGGAGTGTATGAACCTGGATACGAATTAGTGGTGGGATTTCACACGCACCTCATCACTAATTCTATTCAATATTCATACCACCTCATCACTAATTCTATTCAATATTCATATAAACTAGAACCCACGTGTGGTCTATGAACCCACATATGAATTAGTGGTGGTAAAGCTTTATATCTACCGGGTGTCTCTAGATCAAAATTGCTCAACCTTCAGATTTTAATAATAAGGGGAAAAAGAAATTCTAACATGACACTGGTCAATCTTTTTCAATCCAGCTAGCTAGTCGACTTACAAGAGCATTCGTTTGGTTTCATAACAACTTTATAAACATTAAATACTTTACAAATATAATATGTAGCCTTATTTGTCAGGTGAGTCTCTCAGATGTACTTGGAGATCGCAAAACTTGGTTGAGGTACACTCCAAGAGCCCATATGGGGAAAATATTTCTGTAGGTTGAGTAGCTTATCATGCAGTTCTTATTGAACCCTCCAATAATGTCCTGTCAGATATATTAAATTAATTATTTCTTTTGAACGTGTCACATAAAACTAAAAATAAAATGAAACAAAGAATCTATTTCTTGAGCGCATATTTGACTGAAAAATTCGCATACCTGCTGTGGAAAGTCTCCGTTTTCCATTTGTGAATTTATCAACACTCTAGCAGCACGATGCAGTGGAGTGGGATCCCGGTTGGCCTAACAAATCCAAATAGACAAAATCATAACAATATCGTCTTCATTAATCGTCATACACATACTACTGACTCCAACACCTACTTGTCCAGTAGCAATGAGAGCCAGCATAGCCCATCCAGTGTTTACATTATGTGGTTTATTCCCTTCAATATTTGTATATACCTGTACTCACATAAAGAAAAAACAAATAACGTCCCCTGGTCCACACAATAACTGTTTACAAGCCATTGGATATATTATAAAAACATGTAGTTTCTGAAGAGATAAAGATGAATGTCAACTTGCAATTTTTTATTTTATTTTATTTATTTATTTATTTTTCTTTACCTTTTCTTGGCATGAAAGATGGCTTTCGCCCCAGCCACCGGAGGGAAGTTGCTTGGACAGCAGGAAATCACAAGCTTTTCTGATGCTAGCGCTATTTTCATAGGTCTTACCACCAGCAATTAGTCCTGTTACCCCAAACCATGTCCCGTAGGTGTAGCATACTCCCCAAGATCCATACCTTGTGAAATTAGTTTACAACGCTTTTCATACCAAACCAACCATTTTAACAAGTATAAAAAGGCTAATCATTTTTCCATGTACAATGTGACTTACATGCTAAGCAACCTATCCTAATAGTCTAATATTTCATCGACTTGGAAATGCAATACTTGACAGTTTGGCAACTTGTACTTCATGAACTTGAGTTGGTTTGGTTGTCTAATAAATTTTCCAAAAATCACCAAGTCAATTTGACAGTCAGAACTTTCCCGCTATTGTATCCTACAGTGTTGAAGTACGCATTGGATATTTTCTACATGTAGTGGCAGTCATTATGTGGGTGTTTACTTCCCATGAAGTATACAAAATTTGGAACCTACGTGTTCATGATGGGAAACAGACACCCACTTGATATTCTCTGCTACTCATGTTTCCCCAGAGGCACTATTTTCTCCTTATCAAGTCCAAATATGATACTGTATGATTTTCAAATTCTTTTTTTGCTGCTGTGATTGTTCTAAAAAAGTAAATTTCCAGAACTGGTAGCATACCATGAGCCATCAGGTAATTGTATGCTTTCGATGAATCTAAGTGCTTTCTTAAGGCATGTGTCTATTTCTTTTCTTCGATATCCTGGATACAATGCAACAAAAGATTTGAGATTTTGTATTACTGCAGAGGTGCATTCAACATACCTGCTTCATCAGGGTTACATAATCTTAGAAGCAGAGGAAAGACCATTGTTTCAGTTAATGAAATATATTTTAAATGTAAATCAGTCTCAATTGACCAAGGTAAAACATGCCTGTCATTTTTGATTTTCAGATACTTATTCAGTTATTTATCAGAGGAAACGGGTGATGCTTGAATTCTTTCAACAGACATTCAGCATTTTCCTTATATTGTTCTTTTTATTTTGAAGAAAGCAATGAGGAAAATAAACCTCAATCAGGAGCAATTAATCAAGATAATGATTTATCTCGTAGTCTGAGAAGATATCATGTAGATAATTTCTAGATAAGATCAATATTCTATGATCAAATGAGCTAAATCATAGTCAGGATGCCAATATGAGTGAATATTCAAGGAAATGATCTTACTGGTAGTCAATAACGATATCCCCAAATGTTTCTGTTGGATTAATCATCTGCAAGAATATCAGTTGCAAGAGGATCTTGATCAATGTCAAATTTTGTGCTTTGCAGAACCGTATATATCCACATGTCTATCAATTACCTCCAACCAAGGATATGATCGTGTGAGTTCATACGAGGCAAAGCCTCCATTGCTATTCTGCACAACGAGAAGTGAATTTAAGCGAGTAATTAGAATATGAATGTCTATAAGCACATCATAGTTTCATTTATAAATGAAAAGCCAACTCTTTACTGTTAAAGAAGATAATATTTATATTAGGACAAGACAACTATCCGGCTACACTAGCAAGATCGGAAGAGCACATTTTTACCTCCTTGCTCGCAGTAATATATGATGAAAAGAATTTCTAACTGTTGCACTGATCTTTTAAATGAAGTATAGAAGAAATATACATGAATCACTAGGTAAGAGATCCTTAAAAATATAACCACAAAACATATATGCAAAGTGATTGCTATAATTATATCCAAAGTTGTACGCCATCATTGTTTTCCCCGCGGTTAAGCTTTCAAGAGGGGGGGGGGGATCTTGGAGGCAGTACACAAGTCAGAAACCAAACCTGAAGGGATAAGATTAGATCAACAGCATTATTATGCTTTTCTGATTTCAATGCTTCTCCAACAATGTTAGATGGCGTCTGTGATAAAAAAAAAAAGTGATGCCTGCATGCAAGCGATTAAAATTGTCACGATGTAAGCAGATTGAGGAGTAATTAACAGTTTTGAATATGTAGGGATGCGTACAGTCATATGTTTACAAACTTAAAATCTGTAGACCCTAAGAATTTTCTCTAGCCAAAATACGAAGCACCCTCAAAATTTTCCAAGAATTCAAAATACCTAAGGGCAGCTTTGCCTCGGACTAGAGGTTTATTTAAAGAACTCCATTTTATGATTAAATTTTTCCACTGTTGACTGGTTCATCCCAAAAGCATGGGAACATAGACCCCTTTAACATTCTCTCAGTCTTTTCCCCAGAGTTTGCAGATCTACCTTCATACAGCTAGATTGGTAAATCTTAATTATTGTCATAAACTTATATAATTTTGTCCCATGACAAATTTTAGCAAAAACCATACAGTGTTGCAATTACAGAAAGAAGATAAACACTCATAAAGAGACTTCAATCCATTTTATTTTCCAACCAATTACCCACTAGAAGAAAGCACCAACTAGTAAATAAGTTATATCACATTCCCCTAAGGTTCACGGTCAAAACAACCTTCAAGCCTTCTGCAGTGCAATCTGATGCTGGCCATCCACTGTCTGGAGTGGAAAATGTCCAACCACCTTTGGAAGTATGGCGTTACCATGAACTAATGTGTCATGAACTGTCTTTCATAATCTTTTAAAATGAAAATGAAACATTAGATGAATATGAAAAACAGACATGGCACAATACAAAATGAATGCAAGAATAGGAACATAAATAACTCTTGCACTAATTACTTGTGACATTTTGATGAACTTGTGTGCTTTCTTAAGCATCAAATCATATTCGCTGCAGAGATTCGTTGCCAACACCGCTTGTACTGAAAAAGCGACATCCCACAATTGAGATCCACTGTACCCCTGCACTAATTCATTTACAGTAGGTCACACACTAGATTGTTGCACCTACATTTGAATTTGTATAATTACTTAGCCATGATAAAAAACAGTTTTTGCATGTCCAGTATGGATTACTTAGTATTGAATGGCATTAAAGAAGAATGGAAGTTAGAATCTTAATTATGTTACTGTAGCAAGGGGACATAGAATTTTAGCCAGAAGGTAAAATATAAAGTCGACCTGCATCTTCATTCCATCCCCAGCAACCCACAGGTAATCCTTAATTCTTGAAAGGTGTAATTTAACTGCCACCGAATTTGGATCATCCACCCAACAACACAGCATGTTTATCACCTGTTTCATTGGGAGGCGATTCAGGTTTTAGTACGAGCTATATTATAATTGACATAGAAAATAAATTTATGCAACTGTGTGTAAAGCCAGCAGCATAATGACAGTATGAGACAGGGGCCTCTAGCAAGGAATAGAAAGGGACATCACCATTAGGGAAGCCGTCTACTCCACTAGACTACTTCCACCAAATCTCAATCTGCTTGCAACTGCCGCAGTTGCTAATAAACTGAGATTTAACTGAAGGAGTCTAGCAGAGTATACGAGTTCAGATTGGTTACCACTTGCAATTTTGTCCCTTACAATAGGTGACCCAGAGTTACAGTAGCATGTAACACAAATTTAATCCAATCTGTATAAACATCAACTTTTTTTCAGAGTTTGGACAGTTGACACCATAGTTTAATACTAATCCTTTTCCCTAAACAAAAATCAGAGATTGGAAAATAATAGACACAACGAGAAGTCCTGACTTGAACATAGAATGTGACTATATCAGCAGAATGGTGCACTATGATACACTAATAAATACCTTATTTACAGGGCCAAGGCATACATAATGAGTGTTTTCATCCTCGTAATGTATATGTTGCATCACAATGCTTAGAGCCCTATGCCTTAGCTTAGAAAAAGGCCATTGCCTAAGAAGAGTTTCTCCAAACATGTGAAGACCATCCCAGATGATATCTTGAATAAGTGAATGTGGGAAATATAGATCTTCCTGCATCACAAAAGGTAAGATGTGAAAATGAATGCAAGTATAGTACAGACTCCTCATGCCTTCCCAGAGGCATCAACTGGTCCACTCATGGATTAAGCCCTAATTCTTCCTTTCAAGTGCAGTAATGGTCAGAAAAATAGCAGAGTACATGGATTTTTAGTGGTTCACCATCAATTTGAAAGTTCTATTCACTTGCTAGCACATGCTTTTACTATAAGAACAATATGGGTTTTCCCCGCGCCAGTTTGAACAAACAAAAGAAAACCCCAAAATCCTATATTTAGTTATTTACATAGGAATATCAGTAGGACTAAGATAAACGTATGGACTACCGGTTCATTCTTGAACTCTTAGAACTTATTAAAAGCCATAATTAACATTTCATAACGTTCAACATCTACTTGGTCCATGATTCTGGGTCGTATTGGGCTGTTGGTTTAATATACCAATAATACCTGAGTCACGAAACTTGGTCAGGAGATTCATTTAATTGTACACCATATTTTAGCCTTTTCCAAATTTGTCTTCCAATCTTCTTGTGGGTTTCTTTGGCATCAGACATGAGTTCGCATTAACAAGTAATATTTTATTTCATCTTCTTCACATCTAGTTGAATTTCAATAAGTGCAAAAATTCAAATGATTCACGTGATTTGGGAACAAACAAATAATTGACATCTCTAAGATAAGTATCAAGTTATGATATGCTTAGTCTTTGTGAATGCCAAGATGAACCTAAAATGCATCTAAGACAGGGAAACTTATCATAAAGGAGAAATTATTACCTTGGCACATTGATTTCTTGCCAATTTCCAATCAATTTGATGATAAGGACACGTATAGAGCTCTTTTCTAAGTGATAGAACCGTGTTGTCAATTGGCCCAACATATCTCTTCCCGTATAAATATGACATCGGTAGGTATACCATCCGGCAGTGACACCACATACGCCCTACATCAGTTGAAGCAATCTGTAATTATGTTTGTTAAACACAATTATCTAGTGTAGCACAAATTATAGTTGCTGTCCAGTGAGTATTAGTTTAAGTCTTAAGCCAAATATATTTTTGGCACATAGTCCTAAAGCTTTGCAAACTTAGCACCTTGAGAACTTTTCTGGGAGAAAGCCACAAGGAAAGTTGTTTAAAAGATCTATGCAAAATGACATTAAACTATACGATCTCTGAATATAATAACACATGGGGCTTGTTTAACGGAGTGAATAGCATAACACCAAACATTACTGGAATCAAAGCTAAAATCTTGTTCATTGTAGTGTTATATATCCAACTTAATAGAGAACATGCCACTATATGATTAAAGATTTCTCCAATCTGTGCATATGTTTGGTGAAAATAGCACATGCATCTTTACATGACTAAGTGGATTCATTATTCCAAACTCTCCATTCCTTATGCAGCTATTATGCTTAATTAGATCATTTCCAAAGTCTGTATCTAATTCTGGATATTCCTCTCAATCCTTAGAAATTGATCTCAACGTCGCCTATCTTCTAATCTCCGTCAATGAAATTGAATTGTATTTTAAAAAAGAAAAAGAAAAAGAAAAAAGAAAAAGTAGGATCAAAAAGATGAGTAACAACCTGGGTGTAGTGGAAGAAAGTAAGGAAGAAGCCACAATTCAGGAGGTAAAGGATTATTGCCACTCCACTCATATATGCCAAGTACCTAAGAAGTATTCAAAGGGCTAAAGTAACATGCTAATCTTCTAAAGGGGGAGGGTAGAGGGGGAGGGAGAGTCAATTCCGAGAGCCAAAATTTCCCCCATGAAGGTATATAGGTGACTCCACCATGATTAATAATCCATGTTCTTGCTTTGACAATTGCCCCATCTCCACTTGTTATCTCTTCTCCTAGAAGTCTTAAGGTAACATAATTCAGGGCTGTACCAAAAATGGTGCTGTGTCCTTCTATGTGCAATCCCCAGCCTCCATCAACATTCTACATCTCACGCACAAGAAAATTATATCAGTTTCTACAGCAATCTTAGCAATTTTCTTTTCATTATCATAGACCTGTTGCATTATTATACTCCTCATTATATCAATTTCGATAATCACATGCAAATGGTTACTCATAATAGTATTACTCATTGTTATTATTTGATCAATGAACAAGATCACACCAACTATCGCATGGAACATCAGTATTCTACATCATGTATATTCTATAGGTAGTTATTAATCACTCATTCTAATCAGTGACATTAAATTAATGAGAAAAACTACCTGATGGTTATATAAATAACGACAGATTTCTCTTTGATGTTCGTCCGGTAGTATTGAGTTTAGAGCACCCATAACATACAAGGATATTACCTGAAAATGTCAAAATTGTTGTTAGTGAAAGAATTCAAGATTATGAAAGAATCAGAGCAAAAAATTGAACCCAGAAAGAACTGAAGAAGTATTAACTCTTTGCCTCAAGAAAACTTTATTTCAGCGAAAAACCGAAGCTTGAATCAGGACATCAAGGTTCACGCACCCAAAGTGCCGATTGGAGAGCGAATCCCCATTTTATAGCTTTTAGCCAGATATTTTCAGCAATTTCAATTGCTTCAACATTTTCACTCAATTGCTTCATGCGCCGGATTTTTCTTTCCGCTGACCATTTTTCACTTTCTTAACCTTTTCTCTCATCTTTGAGTTCATGGCGATTCCACTGTCAAATCTGCACTTGGCTTTCAATTTCACGATTTGAAATGACGTTCACAACGCTCATCACTCAATTCGTCGTTCAATCTACGCGTAGTGCCCGACAATATCTCTCCGCCGGCAACCGGCCAGTAACACGCTCCCCGGCGAAAAGTGTGTTTTCCGCACAGTCTCGATAGATTCCAGATGGACCATCCAACCTTTTGAATGTAACCCTTAGGTCGTTCATATATTAATTGTGGCATTTAAGTCCCCCGCCTTTTATATGTGAGCATTCTTAACTTTCTTTTTTCTTTTTTTTTCCTTTTTTTTTTTTTTTTAAAACGGCGATTAACTTTCTATTTTATGGCGTAACGCGTTATTTTCATTTATTTTATTAAGGTAAAAACTGATTGTAAAATTTAGAGAACAATAAAATGGCATTCAAAGAACATGGTAAAAAAATGTTGAAGACAGATGGACAACCTTGATTTATTTATTATTATTTTTTCTTTGGGTGCGTGTAAGAAAAACTTCTTTACAGTCATTGTTTAAAGAAAACTTCTTTGTCAAAGAAGTTTTATCTCTTTACTTCCTCTTTCTTTTATTTCATCCAATAGAAAGTTAACCGAAGTTAATATCGAATTTCGATCTAGTGCTCATCGTTGAGGTTCTTAACGTGCCAATCATTAATGTAGACGAAGGCCCGACAAGTCCACTAATAAGTCAGCCTACCTGTGCCAATTGAAAATAGCTCTCTAGATGATAGCCAAGGTTAAGAAAATCACAAAACTTATGAAATGAAATCTTCTTAAAATGAGGAATTTGTCCATTTCTGTTGAGCTTAATTCTTCATTTGAATCATACTACAACTCATTTCCTACTTATTATAGTGAATGAATTATTATTATTATTGTTATAGTGTTTGTTGAGAAAAAGGGAAAAAGAGAGCAAAAATAGGAGACTTCTTACCAAGCCTGGTAGAAGAAACAAAGGGCCTCCATAATCAGCAGGCCAGTGTCCATCTTCAACCTGAAGAGTTGAATAGAATCTGAGGGCTCTTTTCAATGTAATTTCCACTGCTTCAACTGTTATTTCTTCTTCCTTCTCTACTTGCACTTTCTCTAATCCTATCTCACATGGATTCTCCTTTGAAAGCTATAATTAGGAAAGATTTCTGTCCATTAGCAAACAAAGAAATGTAATAATCAAAAGGCACTATCACGGAGAGGAAATGAGTCAAATGATGATATTATTAAAGAAGAAAATTGCAGAAGTTTTTATCCATTGCTCTGTCGAGTCTAATTTAGGACTCACTACTAAATCCTCCATGAGATCATGTATATGCCATATGATAAGATGTTATATTAGATCAGATAGTAAGGAAATTAAAATTCAGTCTACATTTCCTTGCACAAACATGTCATCGTAGCACGTTTATTGCAATAGACATGATCACTGGCGCCGTAAAGAAAAGAAAACAAAATATGAGAAGTTAATATTTACCACCTGAAATCGCATTAACATATCAGAACTGTGTCTGATTTTAAAGCGATTCTTATGAAACTCTTCACGAAAATTCTCAACGGCAGCTTGTTCCTTGGGTGTCCCTAGGTTGGGATCAAATTCCCAATACTGCCTACCAATATGATTGTATGCACTGGTAAGATACGGATCATCCCCTTCTGAAACTCTCAGCTTCCACATTTTCACTTATCTTTTTCCTTTGAGTATTTTGATCACTAGCTACCAGACCGTTTAACTTTTCTAAATTACATATAAATAATAATGGATGGGATGGGGGTGGGTAGGTTATTTGATCGGAAGAGCACACGTCTTTGATATGATGAAATATATACGTAGAAATAATTGATGGATTATTATAAATAGGATGCGTAGTGCAATCTTTAAAACTTTCAACTATATATTTAATTTTGGTGGAGTAATTAATTACATTCCTGATTTGCATGATGCTAAACGTGAACGTCCATTAGCTACCATGTGAAATAAAAGTTAAAGAATATCGTGAATACCGTATAAACAGAACAGTATAAATATCACAATTATGATGCCTGGGTTAATCCTCATTGCTTGCATGTAAGGGCAAGTACATGCAAAATTTACTCTAGATACTAACAAGATACATGTGAAATGAACAGTGTGACGCTTGATATAGTTAGACAAAGTGCACAAAGAAGCCAAAATAGTGGCTTTTTTCCCCTAATTAAGATATCAAGAAAATTCATTAATGACTATATAGGAGTCATCTGCAGTTCATATTTTGGCAATTTCTGATGATAGTGTCCGTATTATATCTGGTGATAAATTAATTGATAAGATCCCCGATAGTGCCAACAATGACACAAACAAAATAAAGGGAAAAAATAATTTTTTTTTTTTT
>CAVNYN010251704.1:0-18654 GCA_963692815.1 Nyctanthes arbor-tristis
GATCTCCGTTTCAGCAGTACTAATGTCTGGCACTTCTGTCTGTGGTAGCATTAAAGCAGTCTGACTTGCTCTATTTTTTCTTGGATGGCTTGCTTTAGCTCCTGACCTGACATTCAGCCATTGCTAGATACATTAATTGTTTTATGCTACTGTACAAGTCAGAAAAACTCCGTTCTAATCAAACCTGTTTTTCGAACAATATTGGTAAGATTACCACAATGTAACTAGAAAATTGATGAGATGAAGTTATTGCTTTTTTGATCCAAACTGATATCTTAGTAAACATCTCTGGCATGCATCTATGATGAATTAAGATGAATTGGATTGGGCTTTCCGATTCATTAAAATTCTTTTGCTTTTGAATTGTTGGAAAAGGGCACTCTTGCCAATTTTTTTCTCAAATGCTCTTCATAATTGAAATTCTCACATTGAAGATTGTCCACTATGAAGATATGGGAGCAGCTGAAATATAACAAAAAGTGATCCACACAGAAAAATTTTAGCAGCCAAACTTCAAAGCATGCACAAATAAAACGTTTTTATCAATTCACATGTGTGTGTAATGAAGATAGATTTTTAATCTCCCATGTGCGTTGTGCCTCACTGGCATATGTGCTTGCCTCACTGGCATATGTGCTTGTTTTACAGATCTGATGTTCTTGGTCAGTTCATGCCTTTGGTTGGGAAGGACTGGACACATTTGGGAATAGCTCGTCTTTTTTCTGCAATTAAGGTAACTTCATCAGATATATTAATTTTCACTTTTCAGCCTTGAGGCTTCCTATCTCTTGTTGTATTTTCTAGGTGTCTTCCTACCGAAACTGAAAGGTTGTAAATCATATCACTGCCTTTCCTGGAAAAGGTATAATGTCATAACAAACAAAATGCAAATAAATATGCTGGGTCGTTGCATGGACCTGTGTATAAGGATTGGTTTTGGGGGAAGTTGGGAAATTTGTTAAGGGCCGAATTTTAAAAGTTACATTGCTATAGTATGCTAGCAAGTGATTTAAAGTGGTAAAATGTACTTGTAAGATAAACTGATGCCAAACGGAAGGGGAGAGCTTGCAAGCCCTAACAGCTCGCAAGTTCTTTTAAAAAAAAAGAGAGAGAAGACGACAAATTCTTGAAAGAGGATTTATTATAAAATTAGGATGATGAATACAATGATGAAGTAAGCCCTGTATTTATAGGGTTCAAAATAACCTAATTATATAATAATTAAGGAAATTTCCACTAGAACAAGTAAATCACTAAAATGAGTAATCTACTAGACTAAGTAATAATAGAAAAACCTAATTAAATCAAACCCTAATCCGAAATAACACTAAATTAAAGTAAGCTAGATAAATAATTATATCCCTTTTATGATATGCATCATAAACTTTCCATTCAAAAGAAATGATGTATGATTTTTTTAAAATGGAAAACGTGAACCGCTCTACTAGGGTATTAGGGCTTGTTAAAGCTGTCAAGGAACATGGTGGCACACTAGGTTCAAGGTTTCGTTCATACACGGTTAGTTGTATCCTAAAACCAGATATGGAAATTATGTTTTTCTTCTTTAATGGAGAACTTGTAAATAATTCCATCGACGCTCTAAATCTTATGTTTATTATATAAGCCATTGGGAAATGTCCATTGTTTGAGAAGGAACAAATAAGTACTGAAACGGTTTTTTTTTTTTTTTTTTTTTTTTTTTTTTTTTTTTTTTTTTTTTGCTTTTTTTTCACAAGGCAGGACACATTGAAGTGTAAGCCCGAACATAACCAAAATAAGTAAATGGAGAGGTAAAATGGATTGATTAGATGGTAATAAAGTATCTTGAACTAAAAAGAAAAGTCACTAAAGTGGGGGAAGAATTATCAATCAAGGGACATTGTCTTGGAGGGAGGGTAAAAGAGAATTAATGTGCTTGTCAAAATGTTGCAGCATTGGAGCTAGAAACTTATTGGAGAACTCTGGAAAGGGAATCTGTTAGGTAGGATAGGATCATAGGGTGTTGGAGATTGTGCCATTTTGCACTAAAGGTTTTTAATCAGTTTGTTGAGCTACTGGTTGTAATACGTCATTTTGTAAGTTTCATTGTAAGTGATGATGTGATATCATTTGTCTCTTTTTTCCTAAAGAAAGGTCCAAAATTACAACTAATCAAAAGTTAAGCTGTAATTTTTACTTTCCAGAAAAAATGGTTCAATGAAATGATGTCACGTCACCAATTGTAATACATCTTATTATAAAATGATGTATTACAATCGGTCTCCAATCACACTGAATATGTGAATAAATTTTTGGCCCCAAACTCTGTCATATAAGAAAAAGCAAAACTGATATACGGGCTTGTCTAATGTGTCTTGAAGAGTGAATGATGGACATGCGTCACAGAATAGTTCTGAAATTTTGGTTTTAAAGTACTAGGCATGAGGCAGGCTTTGAGCTGCACTTTCTCTTACCCTACTTCCTGAACTGTGTCACTAGATGATTGAAAGAAAACTGAAGAATGAAATTATACTGCATGCAAAAGGGATAAAATAACAAAGTTGCCTACAAAATTATCAATCAGTGCATGAAAATAATTGATAGGTGGCTAGAACCTTAAACAAAAAGAAGGAAAGGATAAATAAATAAGAAAGCAAATAAATAGACGGGAACCTCTGACCTCGGTTACTGCAATTAACTGGTAAAAGAATCAGGTTGATTTTTCTGATTAATGAATGCTGTTTCCCTATGTACTAACCAATAAGGAAAGATATCAGGGGTTTTTTCAAATTTACATGTGCCGAGTTCTGGCCTATTTTAATTGAGTATCATTGGCATTTAATGGTTATGTTTCATTTATTCGTTCAACATAATGGAATTTCAAAAATCAAAAGTCCTAATTGCACAGCCATTTTCCTAGGCTCAGAACTTTCAGAACCTGTACATATGCTGGGACTGTCATTCTCAACTGTGAAGCTAATTTGACTCCAAGTTCAATGAATATAGTCAATTTATTCATACCTTTAGTACGATTGGGAATGGCTTTAATCTCGTACTGTTACTGGCTTGCTTGATCTTCATTATTGAAGTCTCTAAAACTCATCATATGTTCTTCTCATGTATTTAAGGGGCATTTTTTTTTGTTTTATATTTCAAAATAGAAATTAAGGCTGGGATCGGGCTGGCTGGGTTGGTTTTGAGGGCAACCCGACTTGCTCGGCTTGGAAAATAGAGAACCCGAGTTGGTTTCCGGTGGGTTTTTGGTCGGTTTCGGCGGGTCTTAGGTGGGTTTGTTGGTTTCACCCTTTTTTTGGGTTTTTCTTTAGCTCTTCAACCTGACCAGGCCGAGTTATCGGACTGGATGCCTGGCCCTAGAAATAGTATGAGTGATGCTTGAAATCGAGACGACAAAAATCATTTCCATCCACATAGTTTGTGGGACCGACCAATAGTATAGACTTCTTCACACTCTTTCCACACTTATCATTGCTATTCTACAGAAGTAGGAAACTAAGGGGACTTATATGTTGATTTGGTGATAAACTCATCATAGTTGGATGTTTGTACTAAACGATTTCTTTTATGGTTATCTAATTATCACCGACTGTAAGGGAGAAAAAGCCCAAATGGCTGTCTATCCATCTTCATCTCCAAAAATCCAATCTTCTTTACAAATCATCTTCTTCTCTTACAATGTTACAGTTGGATTCCACCTCATTGAAGCGGTACACTAGTTTTAATTGAACTAGTTGTAAATGATGAATGCTTATTACTGCAGGAGAATGGGTATCAGCTGTTATTTCTGAGTGCGCGGGCAATAGTTCAAGCGTACTTGACTAAGAGTTTTCTATTCAATCTGAAGCAGGTATACACTCTAAACCTCTGACCCATTGTACAATATTAGCCTTAGCATACTTCTAATATTCCTCCAATGATCATGTGTGTCTTAACATGTTTACACAAGTTGGAGAATTCTTCTTGGATTCATTTTTTACACATTTTAATTAGCATATATGCTACTTTCTGCGGCTCCTTTAGAAAATCAATAACTTGTGCTAATTTGGTTCTTCAAGTTTATGGCTGAGCCATTTTTTCACTGGTTTAATCCAAATTTCCATGAAATTTAAGGATTTAGCTAGCAATACAACTGAATTCTTTGTTCAAAATGTCTGCAGGATGGAAAAAGCTTGCCCAATGGACCTGTTGTAATTTCACCCGATGGCTTATTTCCCTCATTGTACCGAGAAGGTTTTTTTTTTTTTTTTTTTTTGAAGTGGATGATTACTGGACTTCTATTAGCGTTGAAATGCTTACAAACACACAGCATGAGGAAAGAGTGAATTCTTTTCTAGGTCAGGAAATTTTTAATTCCGCAAATAATCAGAATTTATTGATGTTTTCTCACTGATGGCAGTAATTCGAAGAGCTCCGCATGAGTTTAAGATTGCCTGTTTGGAGGTCAGTTTTACTGTAGGCTGCAAGCTTTCTACATGGAACATAATTATCCTTTAAAAAGTATGGCTTCTTTAGGCTTCCTTTTAAAGCCTCACCCCTGTTATGCAGGATATTAAAGCACTTTTTCCTCCTGACTATAATCCGTTCTACGCGGGCTTTGGAAACAGAGACACTGATGAACTCAGTTACCGGAAAATAGGGATCCCAAAAGGCAAAATCTTTATCATTAATCCCAAGGTAGTTAGCAATCTTTACCTGCTAATTTAAGTTGGTCTCTGCAGTACTAAATGATATAGAAAAAGATCGCAGAATCTGGTTTTTCGTGCGATTTAGCATCACGTGCCAATGTGTTCTTCATATGACCATGGTATTTTCTTTTATTTATTTATTTATCTTCAATTTGTTCCATCTATGATGTTCATTTATGCTCACAGGGTGAGGTAGCTATTAATCACCGTATTGATGTGAAGTCATACACTTCATTGCATACTTTGGTACATGATATGTTCCCGCCAACATCACTAGTTGAGCAGGTTAGTACTACTCTTAACAGAAACAGTGCAGCGTGACAAATATATTTTGGGTTTGAGATACTTCAAAAAATAAAATAAAAATAAAAAATCCTATGGTTTTCTGCGTCTGCTAACATCCCATCTGTGCACTGCCTATGCAGGAGGATTATAATTCTTGGAATTACTGGAAAATGCCTCTGATGGACGTTGAGAGCTAGTAGAGTTTTTCTTCCCATACAGAGAGAGATTGTAAGTTACAAACGCTGGAGAGATTATCATGATTCCCAGTTTTGGTGTAACACTAGGTTCTACATCCATAAATAGATGTTAAAAAAGGGGGGGGGGGGCTCATTTTTGTAAAAACTAACAACTTTGTGCCAAATCTGGCTCACATGAATTATTCTTAGCTAGTTTGGCCTCCTAATTCTTTTACTTTTGTGCCACACTCATTTCTTTCCTTTTTATCTGCTTGCTCTTTCATCAGTTTTCCTTGTACTTCTCTTCCCGGGATGCATCCGTGTCAAGGGTGCTGTCTGGTTTTGCAAGCCTGAGTTATTTTACACTGAAACTGAAAACGCTATTTTCCTGTATGGGACATGAGCAGAGAGAGGTTTGGAAAAGGATCGATATTTGGCTTGTGGAAATTTACTTTATGTAGTGCGATTTTTTACTTTAATTATATTATGCATTGCCTTTTTGGAGTCTGGTACATGAATTCTCTCAATAAATTTCAAGCTGGTCACATAGAGTTAGTTTTCCCTAAATTTGAGTTGGCTATATAATCTTGTCTTTGCCATTGCGTTTGGTTAGTAGATTTGCCCGTTTAAAGTGGTTATTTTGTAAGAATATATTCATAATTGACCACTTTTGCAAATCACAGCCAAAATGGTTATTTAATGCAACAATCCTCATAATAAGGGTAATTGGCTTCATTGATTTCTGAGTTCTGACCCTTCCGGGCTTTATCGGTTCCCAGTCATTTTTTTCTTTTTTCATGCCCTTTTTCCTCTTCTTTTCTTTCCTTTCTTTCGTTTTTAATTTTTTATTATTTTTAGGACTCATCTAGTGTCCAACCTTTTGTTTCTGTGTTCAAAACTTCAAAGAGCCTCTCTTTAACAGTTTTCATCCGGGGACCTTTTCTGCATATATTTTCCGATTCTATTTCACAGGGGCAGAGTTGACAAATTATTATTTTTTTCTTCTACTTATTTATATTTGGGTGTCAATAATTTTTACTAATCACACCATGTTTTATATGCTTCAAATGCCTATAATATTCACTAATCGTTATAATTAAGTCTATTATATTTTTACATAAATATTCAAAATATTTTAAAACAATGTAAAATAACTTATTTTAAACTAAATAGAAAAATGATCAAAATCAAATATATATACTCACACACACACGCATCAGCAGTGATCTCCTCTCTTATTCTTCTTTCTCATAATTTTGCTTATTCTCGACTTAGGTATACTATAATTTTTATTTTTTCTTTCACTTTTTAAAATAAAATAATCATATTTTACAGATAAATCATTAAAATATGTATGTAGGGTTGGATATGAAAATTGTGCAACTATGGTTGATTGTGAAACTGTCCCAATTGAGATTGGTTTGACTCAGTTTCAAGTGGAAGTGGTTTGAGTTCTAGTTAAAATTAAAAAGTTTAAAATTAAAACAGTTCAAAACCACCCATAAATTGCTAAAAATCATCCAAAATCCTCTCCAACTATCTCAACTGTCCGGAAGGTAAATGGTGATTAGTTTTTGGGGTTGGGTCAAAAACCAATTCAATCAAAACTATATCTCACCTATAATAATAATAATAATAATAATAATAATAATACGTTCGCCGTCTTAAATAAAAAGGGAAGAAATGTAATTTGTCAAGTTTGTCCGTAAAATTAAATTGGAGTAAGGTTGACGCGGAAAAGCAAGGGTTGGGTGATTATTTAGAAACAAAATAGAGCTTGAGGACCAATTAAGGTAACATCTTTTGGAAGTTTTACAGAAAAGGCCCTTTCCTGAGATGCAGTCCTGTTTGAGTTATTATACAAAGTAAAGCATCACATTTACTCGTCAATCACACTTTTTATCAATTTTAAGCCAAAACTTTGGGCCACTTGAGAAAAGAGGTCAGACCCTCCACTTTCAACTTTCAAGTTTGTCAGATGGGATCATGTGACCAATTATATAATACACAGTAATTTTTAGTCAAAGTAAAAATTTCCCAATTTGTAAGGTAATAAATTTCCTATGCATTTTCAAGAAATCTTGTTTGATAAACATGTTTT
Organism: Nyctanthes arbor-tristis; assembly: GCA_963692815.1. Lineage (NCBI taxonomy): Eukaryota > Viridiplantae > Streptophyta > Magnoliopsida > Lamiales > Oleaceae > Nyctanthes > Nyctanthes arbor-tristis. The sequence goes on from CAVNYN010251704.1 coordinate 7,245, forward strand.
TTACTTCACTCCCAAATTAACACAGCATAATTTTGTTCTAAGTCACAACTGAGACGAGTTAAGGTTGATTATAGAAGCCTAATTTATAAGTTGTCTACCCATCTATAAGCGCAGCTTTAAACAAAAATAGAAAGAAAAACTTTATACCGTAAATGGTAAAAACTTTAAGTGGGCCATGCAAAAAGAGCCGAGTCCATTCAACTCAAACTCAACGATCTTATGTAAGTACCTTCAACTGGCTAGTTGTTTGAAAATACAAATTTACATTTTACATATCTTGAGAAAAACAAACACCCTTTTAAAATATACATGTTATTTGTCATTTTTGATCTCTAACTTTGAAAATTATGCACAATTGTAATGTCTGCATCAATTGTTTCATAGCAGAACAAGTGAGATTCTCGGGTGAATCGGAGTTTTGGATTGTGGCCAACAATGCAAATGAAGTACAAAGAGAGGGTTGCACAAATATGGGAACAAAAGCCTCTAGCCTTGGGTACATAAAATCTCCATTCTACAAGGTTTGGACAATAGTAAAATGTTGTGACCTAGTGTCCTAGGGTAGTGTCAATCAAACAATAAAAAGTTAATGAAGATGTCCACCCATGTCTTGACCAAGTCAATTTGCTTATTTTTGCCATTTTATTTTATGTTGGGGTGCAAAAAACCAAGTTTTGAGGAATGGGCTTATTTTCAAAATATTTAAAAGTTTTTCTTTCAGACAGTTGTGGGTGTTGCAGAGATATGCCAAGATTATTCAATTCTTGCCTCTCATTATAGTAAGGATCACATTTTTTTATTCAACATGAAAGCACACGGATGCGTCTACTACTGCATGCTAAACTACTAGTTCTGTACAAAAGAGAGATTTGCAACAAAATTTTCCGTTTGCCGTTCAGATGTTGTCAGTTTATGAAAGGTTTAATTAAAGTAGTACTTAGGTAAGATAGTTGCAACATTATATACAATGCGTCCCTCCAATCAAGGGTATATCGAGTGGTGTGGCTAGTTGGGAGTGTTAAAATGGTGAGGTGAGCCTCTTCGGCTTGTTGCCATCGGCAGGTGAACATATTAATTCTTATTATAATTTTGAAATTATAATAATGAGAAAATTTTAACGGGGCGAAACATGTGATAGAGATGTAATAGGTATTTGAAATATGTGGTTATAAATTTGTAATTGAGTGATTGTCAAATCAAACAGTAATCGAGTATAATATCAATACATCAACACATCATCTTCATGTCACATCAATGATTAATATTATATTACATTATCTGTCTAGTACTGTAGTTACACCATGTGGTTAAATATTTTCACCCTAACAACTTGTATAGTTTGTGAACTTTTTTGACATTTATATAACTAACATCAATAGCATAAATAGGTAACAATATTTTGAAAATCTCAAATATTTAACTTTCTGTTTTTGAGAAAATAAATAATTTCTGACAATTTTTTTCTTTCATGCTTTTCTGAATTGGAACCATCTCTTTTTTAAAGGATTCTCTGCCTCTTTCTTCCTCCTCTACACACCTCCCCATAACCAAGCATCCTCAGAACACACACTAACACCCACATTTTCTCACACATTAAGATTCACGGTCTGTTCCTACATCAAAATGTCCACAAATCTTGAATGCCCAGATGAAGATTACATAGACATGGAATTGTGTTCTTCATCACCACATCTAAACTTTGCAAATTCATCCCCAAAAAGCAGAGATTTTGAATTCCAAATGTTTTCCATATGTAATGAGAAAGACACCACAACTTCTCCAGCTGATGAGCTCTTCTACAAAGGCAAACTCCTGCCTCTCCACCTCCCACCAAGGCTTCAAATGGTACAAAACCTCCTCTCCACCACCGCCGGAGGAGGCGGCGCCTCCACCACCGAAGAGGGTTCTTTCACATTCATCGCTGGTTGCTCCACAGGACCTTGCACCAATGCAAATACCCCATTGGATTCATGCAACATTTCTCCATCAGAATCTTGCAGAGTGAGTTGTGAACTGAACCCTGATGAGTATTTCTTTGAATGGTCAACTGAGTTAAGCAATTTCATAAAAAGTAACTGTAATCATCACCCAAAGAAGAGCTGGACCTCCAAAAAGCTTAAGTTCATTAAGCATTCTATATTTGGCTCAAAGCTCAAGGCTTCAAGGGCTTATTTGAAGTCTCTGTTCAGTAAATCTGCTTGCTCAGAAGCTGAAATTTTGTCCAAAAATGAGCAATTTTCCAACAAGTACTTTAAAATGGCCAAGAAGAATCCAACGATAGGTTCTATAATGAAGAACCTTGATAAAGAAGGGACTGAGGATAATGCGCACAGAAGATCATTTTCCAGTGCCATTAAAAGACATTCTCCAACCAAGTGTTTGTCTTCATCTTCTTCATCCGATTCGTCCTCTGCTTCTTCGTCCTTTTCGTATAATTTGAATAATAATAATAATGTTCATGAGTTGCATTTTCTCAAGAGGAGCAGTAGTGCACCCGAGAATGAGGGTTCCATTGAGGCTGCCATTGCTCATTGCAAGAAATCCCGAATGCTTCCGGATTCAAGAAATGCATCAAGGGACAATGCATTTCCTACATTTTCCGATTCCAAGATTTTCGATGGTGATGATCAAGAAAAATCACGCGGTTTCTGTTATCGTTGTCCTACATTGTTCGGGTATAATCAAGAAAAGTACAAATAACAAGGCGACGAAGAACCTCACGGCACGCATGATGAGTTAGGCTCATGGAATTTTCATGGTACCGGAACATGTTTAGGTGAAAGAACCTCATGTTGTTACTTGGTTTTGCGGATGATTTAGGTAACGATCCTTTTCGTTTACTTCATCGTTTCAACTTGTTAATCTGATGTACGAAAATTGGTTTCCGAAAAGGATCAATTCAAGAAAGCTTGGTTTCTTTCTGGGATTTTCAGACTGCTTGTAAATGTCATTAAACTCCTATTTATTCAATCATTTGTTTCTAATTATTCTGGACACAATTAGGCTAAGGCATTTTTGCTATGTTTCAAGAAAAACTACTGCTTTTCCTAGTTTTTCATTGATCTAATGATTGACGGTTTGAAATTACTATGGAACTCTGTCTCTGTGCATAGTTTGTTTCTTACATTGTGACTACTCTACTCTACTGATGAAGTCCAGTAAAGCCTATGATGATAGACATTTCAGAGAGAATCTCTGTTGAAAGATAGGCCTCTATCTTTTATAGAGTGAGTCATTTTTTATTAGAGTTGTGTTCACGCGTGAGAGGGTCGGGGGTTATACCGCGACTCTGCCTACATGGGGGCCATATTGGCCCTCCCACGTGTGGTCCAGCCCCACCTACATGTGGGAGGGCCAATAACAGCCCCATGTAGGCAGGGTCGCTAAGGGTGAACATTTTGGCTTTTATTGAGTCCTTCTCGATCATTTTACACTTGACTATACGAAATTTTTCACTTCACTATACCATGTTTAGATTGAAGGTCCAAACAACTAGACGCTCACCACGACTTTTGGTGTTGGTGTCTCGACTACCCAACTTGTCCTTCACTTTATCTTACCAAGTCTGGTACTCGGGGAGTACTAGAAATGTCTTTTTGAATGACTAATGAGTACCACTTCTACTAAAAATGACTTGCCACCAGACGCTTATGTGGCTAGAGAACATTGGGAACCCACGTGATATCTTGCCACATGGACGTCTGGCAGGAGATTGGAACTACCACTTCCACTTGGTTATGTATATTCAGGTTGCTCGTGTAGATTATATACGTCTTGACACTTATGTACTGCTAAGCAGCAAAAGCTTTAGGACTAACTAAAAATAATACCTGGGAAAGTAAAAGGGAAGAAAAGTAACACTTTTTGGCAGATGAAAAGCAAGTGAAAATTTTCAGAAAAATGGCTTCCACACCCTTCTATGATAGCTGGCTTTTGAGCATAAGCTACTTTAAACTTTCCACATGAATGGATAATGCAATTACTGGGTATTATGTGCACATCAGTTACTTTAAACATGCTAGGATTGGTAGAAATATGCAAACAGATGATTTATAAAAAGATACACGAACATTTTTCAACTTCTGATGCACTGTAATGAACTGCTCATAACGTATACTGCCTTTAGGAGTTTTGAGTGTCATCTTAGATAGTTATCTGAGAGGGTTGGGGGCGGAAATTTTGTCCATTATCAGCCAGGATAAAACAATTTCGATAACTGATATATTATCAGTTATATTTACAATCTACATTGGCCAAATCACCAGCCCTTTCCTTTTCATCAGGCAAGATGAGAATCATATTACACACTGATATTACATGCCAAAAGAAATATACTATGTTTTCTCAAACTCTCAGGAATGAGAAAATCATAGAGTTTTCTTCGACTCTTCATCAGGAATGGCAGAATCTGTTACACCGCGGACCATGATAAAGTGCTTGTCAAATTCAAAATACTTCCAAGATTTATTTAAAACCTAACCTGGCCTGGCCAAATATATACCCTTTCCTCCCCTGGAAGTAGAATGGATAAGAAATAGACTGGATTCTCTTGAGAACTCCAGAGATGCCAAAATCATAGCGCGTACAGTTTCTTATAATCGTCATCAGGAATATCAGAATCGGTCATCACTGACACTGACCATGATTGTGATCGACTATTTCTTTCTGACTTTCTCCTCAAGTTGGAAGCCTCAATCCTGTGCATTATAACCCAGTAGCAGAGTGTTCCCAGTGTGGTAGCCATTATCAGAGTTCCTATAATTGTTACTCCAATGGCCAACCACCTCTCTTGTTTCCCTACAACGATGTAGCAGAGCGCAAGAAACGCGGCCGAGACAAATGCACAAGCTAGCCACATTAGCTTGTTAATAACTGCCATCATTTGCTTCTTTGCTCTCTTCTCTACAACCACCACAGACGTCTGCACAACAACAACTGCTAATGATATAAAGAGTGCAAGAGAGTCGAATATGAAGAAGATAGTGAACTCCATATTTGGAGCAATATTTGCTTCTCCCGGAGAAAACCTGGGGGGAACATTTCCGGGATCATCTGCATACTGGCCTGGAAGTGTAAAAATAGCAGCAAATGCAACTGTAGCAATCAGAACTGCAACAACTGTGGTGGAGGTAATGGCATTGTTGAGTCCTTCGGCGTGCATTTTGTTAAGCCTCTTTGCTATACCTCGCATCCGTCTTCGGGTTTGTCGTGTGTGCTCAAGCTGGTCGTGAACCTCGTGTTTTATGTCACTTACTGTCTGTTTTAGTTCCTTGACTGCATCTGGTGCTGCTTGTGTTCTAATGGATTTTGCACTCTGAACTCCATGCTCTTGTAGAAGTGATACAATTTCTGATCGTCCATTTTTCTCAGCAGTGTCGAGGGCCGTCTCACCAGATTTGTTAATGGCTTCTTTGTTAGTCACTTTGCGTTCCAATAAGGTTTGAACAATCTGTAGCAATTGAAAGGAGGATCAATATCTGTTAGCCCTCGGTTTCGAGTAAAAGAACCAAAGCTTGAGTAAATTACTTGTATCGGAGAAATCATATACCTGTGTTCGACCCTTTCTCGTTGCTATATGCAATACAGTATTGCTCTTTCCATCAACCATTGTAACTAAAGAAGGATCTGATGCAACAAGAGCATCAATTACTTCAGTACTGGGTCCTTTAGCAGCCATATGAAGGGCAGTCTGTCCCTTCTTATCCGTCCATGTAACAATCCCTTGTTCTTTGCTTAAAATGGCCTTCACCACCTCAACATGGGCATTTCTTGCCGAAGAATGCAAAGCCGTTTTCCCATTATTCCGTGCTATGGTGGCAAGACTGCTATTTTTCTCCAAGAGGAAGTCGACCACCTCAACATGGCCTTGTGCTGCTGCAGTATGCAACGCCGTTGTATTTGATTTATCCACAGTTGCCAACAGTTGTGGGATAGCCTCCATGAGGATCTTCAATACTCCTGCAGTCGAAATCCATTAAATATTTCTACCAACCTCCAAGATTCATTGCTTAGAACATAAGAACTCGATTCTCAAGAGTCTCCATCTCTCCTAGAATTATTTTTGTCAATCATTCAGCAGGGTTTTGCCATAATTTTCATTTAGGAGTATATCATGTATTCTGTTAATGTATTAGCTCGACCTGACCTTTTTTTGGTTAAAGAAACATGATATGACCATTGTGATCATCTTCTTTATAGCGAAAAAAGAAACCTGACCTAGACAATATACAGATTCAACTAGAATAGCATCGAATTGAGGGGGGAAGGAGAGTTCAGGGGCGAAAGAGAGAGGGCTATAACAACTTACCCAATTCTCCTTGCTTGGCAGCAATATGAAAAGCATCATAGCTATTTTTAGCTTTGATTCCAGCAGATCCAAGATCATAAAATTGTATCATCTCCTCCACGAGATCAGCGCGGCCGCTTTCTGCAGCAACATAAAGTGCAGTTTCGCCCGATTGATTCTGTTTGGGCAACAATTCCTTCAACTCTTCATCTCCACAGCCTGTAATAATCTCCTTAACTTCTGCTAAATTCCCTGCTCTTACTGCTGAATGCAAAGCAGTATCATCCTTCCTCCCTGTTAGCTGCTTCTTTATTTGCTTCCTTGCTGGAACTTCCATCAGACTACTATCTTCCATAGATTCCCAAGATCAAATTCAATTACCGGACTTCAGATAATGGACCAGACTTCTTCAGATGGATTCATTTGGAACTGTCAGCAAGTGGTAAGTCGACAAAATTTTTCAACCCAGAAAGCCAAAAAGTCAAACTCTTCAATCATCCACTGGATGAATGAAAACATGATCCCGTGATTGTGCTGTTGACTTCAAAAATTGCCCAACAGTCAATATGTGCAAGAAGTAAACTGGGCTTCGAAGAAAAGAGGCAAAAACTCAGTAATTCATGTTTAAAGGAAGCTGCTAAATTTGTTGGGAGACAGAAACTAGTGAGCAATCATTCATCGAGGAGATGACAGAGACAGAAAGCTGAAGTCTTCAAAATGGATTGAAATAACTTCATTTTCGGATTTTCGGGCGCTTATGATTATTCAACCTTAGAAAGCAAAAACACTCTGTCAGATAATACTATTTATGATATTCACATAAGCGAATCAAGTGGCATCAGCCATGTGACTGATTTTTTCTACTTTACTACACAATTTGTCGTTGCCAATCATCATGTTAATTGATATTCCCACTTTTTTTTTTTTAAATTTTTATAGAATGGAAATATTCAATTCTTCTCCTCCTCCTCCTTTTTTTAAAATAATAATGCCACATTGCTTATAAGTTTAAGTGGCCGTTTACTGGCCTAAAAATTTGACAAAAGGGTAAAAATTTATCTTATTATTCCTGCTGATGTATTGTGTATTCTCTCTCCTATACTGGGGAAATAATGTGAATAATGTGAAGTAATATTAAAGTAATTTAGAACCTCTTTTTTACCAATAATTTTATCTTTTCATTTGTCCAAATCGCATGATTCATCATATTACAAGTTTACCCTCTTCTAAACAGAGAAAACACTTTTGAACAGGTACCATCAAAATCAAACACAAGACATTTGTTAGTTTTTGACATTGTGATGTTGCTTAAAAATTTTAAGGGCGTGTTTGGTATAGCTTTTAATTAAAGTGTTGTAAATTGCTTTAAACTACTTTCTTGTCTTTAAATAGAGAGAAAGATTCCCAAAATGTTAAATTAAATCTACAAGGGAACTCCTCAAAAAAGTTTAGAAAAGAATTGAGAATTTTAAAATGGTTTTTAACGTTCGAAAGGCCGTCCGTTCCAAATGAATTCCAAATGGTTGATGATGTGTTATTTTTGGAAACGAGTCGAAACAAGTAAAGGATTGGTTAAAATTTTGAAAAATGATTTTAGTGGAAGCTGGTATAATAATTTATTAAATCATGGGAGAGTGATATATGTAAAAATGATAAAAATCATATGTATAGTACTAGATATTGTCATATAGATATGTGGCGTGTATTTATATACATCACATAGTTATAATTTCTCATATAACGTGTCTCGATATATGTCACACAGTCATATGACACCATATGATGTCATAATATATAATGTTAAATTAAAACTCGTGATATATGAGTGGATGAGTGAAAAGGACTAGAATGAAGGTGGTTGTTGACTTGAAATGAAAGGCTAAAAAAAAGTCTTGAGTCAAGCCCATCACTTTTTCATGAGGGCCCGGCCCTCACGGGGTTTTACGCAATGATACGTGCATTAATATACTACTAATAGAATATTGCAATGGACATCCTCACTTTATAGGTATTTCTTGCAAGTTGGTCCGACTTTTATTTCCTAATAATAGACCATGTTCACATTCTTGTAGTTTTTGTGTTTATCAGACTTTACCAGAATCAGTATTGATGCTAAATACACGTATGACCCACTGCTGGTCTACCTCTATGATTTAAAACTTTTGCTCATTTGTTTAATTTTTTGACCTAGATAGCAATCTCCATTTATGTTTGAAGTTTCAACCTACATGGAGGTAAAGAGAGGAGAGGGAAAGTGTGAGACTCATATAACAAAATGCATGTATAAAAAAAATAAAATAAAAAGGAGATCGGTTTAACCCTTGTTTGATCATCTTTATCAAAATACATTATAATCTCACCTACCACTGATTTAATTACTGATTTGACAACTACTCATTTATAACTATAAATTTTAAATTTCTATTAAATTTACACCACTTATTTGACTTATTTATAATTTCTCTTTATAAATCAACTATCATATATTGAATCAAACAGACGCTTAGTATTTTGAACAATAAATAATGGGAGAAGAAAAATAGTCCCACCAGGAAGTGTGAATCTCCAATTCCAGACAACGTACCTTACCTACCATAGCTAGCCGTGTCAGGAAAAAGAAAAAAGGCCAATTGGATGTTGGATTATATCAATGGACGTCAAATCTTTTGTTGAGGTTGAAGTAGTACAAATTTATAAAGTTATAAACTAGGATGTAAACAAGTAAAATAAATAAGTGGTATGTATTGCAATTTCTGGTTGAGTGGCCGGTTTCTAGATGCTGGATTTTGTTCTCTAGTATAAATTTATTAAAAATCAAAAAGAAACTGAGTACCGTTCAGGATCATATAGCGCAGCGCATCTGACTTCGGATCAGAAGGTCGTTCGTTTGACTCCCACTGTGGTTGGATCTTCGTTTTACGTTTTATTGAATCTGTTTTATTAAACTTTTGATTTATTATTGTTGCATTAACTTTTCTTTTGCAACCATTATTATTGCACTAACTAATTTGTACCACGGATTCAAAAAAAAAAAAACACTAATTTGTACCACGAAAATAAGAAATAATCACTTAATGCTTACTCACATTTTTTTGATGATTGATGTAGAATTTTTGAAAATGTATTAAATTGTAAACTTTACACGAGTTTTACTATATAATCTATATTTACGAAATTAATTAACTATATCTGAAACCGAATATATTGGTTTCAAACATTTTTTTGAAGGGTTTCTTACTCCTTTTCCTTTTCCTTCTTTCTTTCTCCAGTGATAAAAAATCAATCTTGAATCCGTTCTAAATTTTATTTAGTTATTATTACTCCACTAACTATTTTGTACCGCAAATTTTAGAAATAATTAATCAATGCTTAATCACATTTTTTGAATTATTATTGTTTAATCACATTTATTTTGTGTTGGATGCAGGATTTTTAGAAATATATTAAATTGTAAACTTTATAGAAGTTTTATTGTTATAATCTATATTTACCAAATTACCTATCTAAAACCAAATATTGACTTCAAGCGTTAATCCGTTACATTTGATTACAATATGTGGTGTATGGATACACATCACGTGGGTATATAGATGCACGCTATGTGGGTGTATAAATGCATATCATGTGAATTTTCAAATCTACAGCGCCATCTCAATCTCCTACTATATGTATAGCGAGATTATCCCGCTATACGCATAGATGAAGGGAAATCATTTTTTATCTAATGATGACCACTGACAGTCGCAAACTCATAGCGTTATTACTCATATGTACACACACATTAATTGCAATTGGCATTGATCGTAATTGAATTAAATTAAGCATAATAATAAAAATAGTTTGAATTACTTAAAAGCCCCATCTTATATAGAATATATATGTAGTACCATACTTGAGGATCTGAAATATTCATTCTCTTATAAGGTATTTATGAGCATGTTTTTATTATATTATATACGTTTAAAAGTTAACTATTTTGTGTGTATTTTTTAAAGTTCATATAGATAAACAATTTTTTTGAGTAATGCTGCATGTGGAGATGAATGTATGGATGTGTTTATAAATAAGAATTAAAACTATGATTTTATCCATATAATTTATCTTTCATTCAGTGCATACATTAGATGAAATTATAATTTCATGGTTTTACCCATTTTTTGTGAACAAATCTGAACAAGTAGATTAATCTTTTTTTAATCATGGGACATTTTACACTTTATTTATGGGTTCGTGCCAGTGATACTTGCAGTTTGGTTGTTTCCCTTATCTTCTTCTATCTTCAAGCTTTCTTTGGATTTTGTGATAATTCGGCTTCATTTAAAATTGTTGATCGACAGATGAGATTTAATTTTGTAAGTGGTGAGAATGTGCAAAATTGGAAGGGCTCCCCGATTAGCCAATTTTTATATGGGTTAATTTCACAAATTGTTCTCAACTTTTGAGTTAAGAATTGGCTAAGTCCCCAACCTTTTTTTTTCAATCTTCTGAGTCCCCCAATCTTTCATAAATTCACACAATATGTTCTTTTTGTCACTATTTCTTTAACTTTTCAACAAAGTAACCATTATACCCTTAATTTTTTATTTAAAAAAGGTTTAAAAATAATTTAAAAAAATAAAATACCCAACACACCCCCTCCCAAGATTGGCTGTCGGAAATGGTTTCCAGCGGCAAAAAAAAAGGCCAAATCCCCCCATTTGCTGTCGAAAATGGCATAAAAATTTATAAAATGTCTACCCCGATATAGCTGTAAAATAAAACAAAATCTTTTATTTCCTGAGGCCACATGATTACAATGCACATCCAATTTAATATAATAAATATTAGTCTACGACAAGATAACAAAATATTATAGTAGACAAGTAGCTAATCAAGTAATCATACGTAATTCAATCTTACGTATTAATTATTACATATAACTTGTTTTGATTTCCTCTCATCACGCCATTGTTGAATTATAGGAATGCAAACTTAATTGTCGATTTTCTCCTACAAGATCATGAATTGTTGGAAATGGTGGCGTGGGAACGGGGCTGCTTAAAGATTATTGAATGGGAGAGATGAAGTAGGCGTGGGATGTTGTGGGAGGAGATAAAGAAGATGAAAAAGGGGTTTTGTGGCAAT
>CAVNYN010251724.1:0-13078 GCA_963692815.1 Nyctanthes arbor-tristis
CTACACGACGCTCTTCCGATCTGAAATTAATTAAAAAAAATCCTTTGAATTCATTTTACGATCTATATCTATATCTATATCTATATCTATATCTAGATATTGAAAATCTTCAAGCACCTCCCGGAGGTGCTGTTACAGCACCTCCTACCCCATGTGGCATGAGATCGGAAGAGCACACGTCTGTATTTCAAATACACGTGGCGTGCATCAATGCAAGCAACAAAGGGGTAGGAGGCACTGTAACAGCACCTCCGGGAGTGCTTGAACATTACCGATCTAGATATATATCTAAATCAAGAGTAGTCTAAACAAGTTTTCCCGCCCAAATCGCTGATGTCATGCTGATGTCATATTTAATTTTTTATATTTTTTATTCTTTTCTATTTTGAAATTGCTAATTTGTACAATTTAACCCTGACATTACATCATATTCTCCAATTTAATCATAACCTTTCAAACTTGACAATTTCAACCTCAGATCTCACATTTTTTAAGCGATCTAACATTTTTTACTTAAAAAGACAATAATACCCTCCAATTATCATTACCTTAAAATCTATATATTATATTAATCTAAATCAAGTGTATTTTCTACATTATTTCACGCATTTGACTGTTGTTGTAAGCTAATTGATGATGGCATGTTTTGCCTATTTCCCGATGTTTTCCCCTGCCATAGAATTTAAAATTCCATTTCCCATTTCCCAAAGAAGCTCATAAAGATGGAATTTCTCTATATATATATATATATATATAAATATCTAAATCAAGAGTAGTTTAAACAAGTTTTCCCTCTCAAATCCCTGACGTCATATTTTATTTTTTATTATTTTATTCTTTTCTGTTTTGAAATGGCTAATTTGTATAATTTAACCCGGACATTTCATCCTATTATACAATTTAATCTTAACATTTCAAACTTGACAATTTCAACCTCAAATCTCACATTTTTTACGTGATCTAATATTTTTACTTAAAAAGACAATAATACCCTCTAATTCTCAGTAATTTAAAATATATATTATATTATATTATATTATATTATATTATATTATATTATATTATATTATATTATATTAACGCTGACATTTTATCTTATTGTACAATTTAATCATAACCTTTCAAACTTGAGAATTTCAACCTCAAATCTCACATTTTTTATGTGATCTAAAATTTTTACTTAAAAAGACAAAAATATCCTTCAATTCTCATTAACTTAAAATATATATTATATTATATTAATCTAAATCAAGAGTAGTTTCTACCTTATTTCCCACTTTTAACTGGTGATGACCTCATGTTTTCCATTTCCCAAAAAAACTTATAAAAATTAAATTACATTCCCCTACCGTGGAATTTAAAATTCCATTTCTCCAAAAAACTCATAAGATTAATATTTTTCCCACGAGTTTGATATTTTCCCATATACAAATGTTTCTCATTCATTTTTCAAATTCCTATTATTATTTTTTTAACGTTATTCATCTTTTATATTTTCAACTAATGTACAAATATTTTTCATTTATTTTTCAAATTTATATTGTTATATTTTTTAACATTGTTCTTCCCGTGCATCGCACGGGTGTTATACTAGTATATCTAAATCAAAAGAAGTCTAACCATATTTTCCCACCTACGCTGCTTATGTCATTACTGACGTCATTTTTTGATTTAGAGTGAAATTAATTATAAAAAATCCTTTGAATTCATTTTACAATCTATACCTCTCTCTCTCTCTCTCTCTCTCTCTCTATATATATATATATATAAGTCAAAAGAAGTCTAACCATATTTTCCCTCCTAAACTACTGATGTTATTACTGACGCCATTTTTTCAGTTTAATTTTTTTAATTTCTTAATGATATATTGGATTAATTTATTTACTACAAATAAATTCTGACTATGATTTTTCCTTAATTTTTGCAAAATCTATTTTCTACGTATAAGTGATAAACACTTATTTTCATCAAATCTCTTAAATCTCTAATTTTCGGTTTCTATTCCTTATGTCATTATATAAAAAAAAATTTATAATAATGCTTCCATCTTTTTAATTTCTATGTCGATTGTGTTTTTTCTTGAATTCTATGTGGCTATTGAAATTGTGGATGTTCCCTCTCTATATTATATATATACAAATTAATTAAATTTTGTTCAGTTGCAATGGAAGTCAGCCAGCATTACATACTGATTATTAAAAGGTTCAATCAACTAATCACTCAAGGAAACATTTATATAATTAATCACTTTTCTGTTAAGGAAAATAATGGAAATTATCCAATTATGGGGAATCCTTTCAAGCTCTTCTAAAAAAATAGTGATATGATCATGCATTATGCACATAGTGAATATATTATGTTCTTATTAATAACTATAATGATGATACGATTGTTTAATTTTTCAACGTTTATGTTTTTAAAATTTTAACGGAGATTTAATTATTTTGCAATCTAATCAATACTTTGATTAGTTAAGTTTGAATTGTTTGCTCAACCCATGCAACGCACAGGTGTTATACTAGAGAGAGAGAGAGAGAGAGAGAGAGAGAGAGAGAGAGAGAGAGAGAGAGAGTGTAAGAGAATTCAAATATTGTCATGCAATTGAAAATGTATACGATTTGAACCTTAATTTCTTCAATACTTTGACATCTTCCTGCAACAGTATTAAAAATTAGTGACTGCAACTTGCGAAAAGAAGCAGAATGGTAAGAATCGCCAATAGTTACCCGGAACATATGATCAATGGCAACACATCCGTTGCTATGGCCGGCAATGCCATCTGCCAATCAAATAACATTATAATGTTTAGAAATTTAAAATTTGCAATACATGTTAATCAACTGATTTTGTGTAAATATTGATTTCATATATTAATAAAATGCAGGATTTATCCCTTAACTTGTTGGAGTAAAACAATCTTGAAATCCATTAGCTCATTTTTTAGTCTTAGATTGCTTTCTCGTCTCAGTTTGATTGGGCTCTTCTAACATATTATAATTAATTGAAATGGCAAATTTTATTAAGAGGAGTAGCCTAAGCCCCACATATTAGCTATTAATTTTATATTTATTTGACAGTAGATCTATATATCCCTTGACAATGAACACGTTAGTCTTTGACTTGACTTGTGAGCATGTGACCCCTTAAAGACGGGAGAAAGAAAAAGCACCAGGATGACTCATTGTGAAAGCGTCCCAACTACCCAGGCCTTTGCCTCCTTCATTCCATCGGCCTTCGATCTGCACAAGTCAAATGCGTCCACAATTTAATTGAATGAGTAACTGGAAGAGTTGAATTAGTGAAGTGCTACGGTATTTTTGATTAGCATTCGGATGTTGAATGTGGAGCTAGATGCATCTCCTATTCAGATAAAAAAACATTACTCGTACTACTCAGAAATGGAGAGCAATTTGAAGAAATGGCTTGAAATCTTTGTGTACGTACCCCTAATCGAATTGTTTGGGATTTAAAAGTGAAAGAAATAATTTTATCTACTAATAGTGGTCAAATTAGCTTATTACCCAATCATGCCTCTATTGCTACAGCTATAGATATAGGGATTTTGAGAATACGCTTTAACGACCAATGGTTAATGATGGCCTTGATGGGTGGTTTTGCTAGAATAGGCAACAAGGAGATCACTGTTTTAGTAAATAATGCAGAAAAGGGTAGTGACATTGATCCACAAGAAGCTCAGCAAACTCTTGAAATAGCAGAAGCTAATTTGAGAAAAGCTGAAGGAAAGAGACAAATAATTGAGGCAAATCTTGCTCTCCGAAAAAAGAGAGAAAAAAGGAAAAGTACAAATGGTCTTGACTAAATGTATTGTATTTATCTTTGAAAATTAAACATTGTCAAGGTTCACATGTAAAACACATTGCAAAATTGCGACAGACAAATTGCCCAATGGAAATTGGAATACATGATGCCCTGTACGAATAATTCAGGTATTCCCATTACGAGTATGAACACAATCGAAATCCATCTTCAAATAATAAAGTTATGATTTCTCTCAGAAAGCCACTCTAAGCAATGGTCCCCTTGAATTTTCTAGTAGTGTACGCGTATATTCATTTCAAAGAAGTTGTGAGCAATTTTATTTAGCCAGTGACCGCATATTTTTATCATTTTATCCACATCTTTTTATCATTTTTAGAAGTTGACTGCTTCTATTCAACTGGAAAACCATTACAATATATGTAGGACGAAAAGTGAATGTTGATTAAATTGGAAATGATTATGTACACTATTAAAGGTATGAAATATTTAATATATTATCAATTTTGTTTTATCTTATGAGGCAATTTTTTTGAGTTCAACTTATGTAGATCCAATCGATTAATCATAAACAAGTAGTCAAATGTTAATTTTTTTTGTTTTTTCCTGAAATAAATTCATCTACTTGCAAATAGATTTTTCATATTTAGGACAAAACGTTTTTAAATTATAATATAGGGATGCATCCTCCAATAAAACATATAAAATATATGAAGAATTATCGATGCATTCTCCTGTACTTACCTGGGTATTTATATGTATTTATCATCAGGCTTGTTAAGTTCCTATTTTTGGAATACATTAAAGATTCTATCCAACCAAAAAAATCAACTATACGCAATGAAATATAACAACAATTAACACATTTTTTTGGCCGGTATCTGGCCATATTCTTATCATGTTTTTAAGTTCATTGAAATTTTAAAATTTTTTTATGTAATATAATTGTTCTTTCCATACAACGCATGATTGAGAATCTAGTATATACTAGTTTGGTCTAATTATTTGTAGACCAATGTGCATACCGTCACGTCAGGCTAGCTCCAAAAACAATAATGTGTAATAATATGTGATTGAAATATGTTGTAATGAAGTAGCATCAAATATCATTTTGATGGCTTCTATATAGTTGACAAATAATTACAATAGCACTATCCTACTTGAAAAACTATCAAGTAAAATCTAGCAAGTTTGGGTATCGATGAGGTAACTAGGAGGTGAACACATTAATACATCGCTCTATGGATGGAGGCATAATTAGTCGGGTAATTGTCATAAAGAGGAGATAAAAGGAAAACAAATTCAAGGAATGATTTGAATAAAGGAATATCATACTACACTCTCATTGCATTAAAAATCATTGCAACCTTTATTCCTTATGATTGTTATACACCTAATATTCTTCTTTTTTATTTTCTCGAAAGCTCTTAATTATTAATTATCGTCTATTAATATATTAATTATTGTTTCTATTTTTTTAAATTTTGTTTATGGTCTTTAAAATAATTAGAAAATACTTCATGACATTTTTAAATTTATTATGGAGTGCTTCGTCGCGACTTGAAGCATGAAAACCTGTTGATCACTACCGAAACTCATATAAACTTGCAGACTTTGGGTTGGCGAAAACCTATCACTTTGCATTTACACCCTATGTAGGGACTCCAAGTTATATGGCACTAGAAATTCTACTTGGATTAGAGACATGCGTACTCTGCTACAGTTGGTGTTTGGTTAGCTAGATGCATTTTTGTTGAGATGTTGACCAACCATGCCTTGTTTCAAGCGAGTTTAGAGTTTGCTTACTAAAACATATCTTCAGTGCATATTATGGGCGGTTCTGATGAAATTCGTGAATCTCTTCCTAGTTCTCAACAAATACGTGATTACCCAACCCTAAAGACTTTGTGCTTAAACTTTCCTATCTTGATGAGGCTGGTCTTTACCTTCTGCAGAAAATGTTTTACGTGGATCCTGCAACAAGGATTGATCCTAAAAGTGCGCTCGAGCAAGAAAACTTGAATCGCTATATGCATGTATAGATCTTTTATCACAATAGAGGGATTTTACTTTAGAGCCGATTCACACAGAGTGACTATGTTATGTTGGTTGTTAAACAACTATATTTTTCTAGGCTGTAAATTGTGTTTGTGTAAATTTGTGAAGTGTGTGCGCGTTGTGTCCCTATAAAAAAATTTGCAAAGCGGAAGGATGTTGGATACAATCAAAATATGGTATGATTTCCAATGCTTAAAAGTTCAATCCCCCTCCCGTACATTCCCTTTGTAATATAAAAATGGGGTGTTAGTAGTAAAAATAATAATAATAATAATAATAATAATAATAATAATAATAATGTTAATACCACTTTTTCAAACATGTGCTCATTCTGTAGATGATTTTAGCCAAATGACGTATTTATGCTAAGTACTATCCAATATCTAGATTGAGTGCCCCAATTACCACATCCCGATTACTCGATCTTCTTGAGGGTCAATTAGAGGCTCATAAACGGATGAGTTTGAGATAAAGTTTTCATCTACTCAACGCTGAATCTAATTATGGAGGCCTGAATCGGAATATAAAATTTAAAATTAGAGAATTTTAAAAGTTGAAATTAAATTAGTTACAGAAACCCCTTGGGGTGTGTCCATTTGGAACTTGTGAAAACTTGTACTATAGTGGTTCTTTCTTTAGGTGGATGATTTTAACTGATTTTGTAAAATATTAAATAACTTTTCTGGAATTGTTAACAATTCTGAAAATCTCTAGAGAGCTTATACAAACTTTTATTGAAGACTTTTTAAAACTATTTATTATTTATAAATTTGTAAAATTATTTTAGACTTTTACCATTTTTGACTATATTGTATACAACTATAGTATTCTGTTGAATAACCACTTACATTACGCAGTCAATTACAAAGCAAAAATAAAAGTTTTTCTTGTCAGAAAAAAATAATTTTAAAATTTGAAAAATTAGATAAAGAGTTGAAAGAAAGTTGAGATACGTACAAATTCGTCAAAACAAAAATAAAATGATAAAAATTAGTAAGGATTTGAATCCATGAGATTGAATCCATAAAAATCCTTATGGCGCCATTAGCTAACTCCAGTTTTTAATTAAACCAATTAAAAAAAAAAAAAAGAGTAACTGACCCCTATTGACCCACCTCTACATCAATTAGATGTCATCTGAATAGTGCCATAACACGACTCCCATAACGTAACATTCCATAAAGAGAGCTAAAAACCAACAACTTGACATTATTTGTCAATTATAAAAAACCTTTACCAAGTTTTTCGAACCTCGAAAATTATGGGCCATTAGGCGGCGATCTCAGAAGAATCATGTTAGGTATGGCCCTATATCAACTGGGGCATTTTTCAAAGTATAAGAACGGATGAATTTGAAGACATATTCATCTCCCAGACTACCTATATATTATATTAAGGAAAAATAAGTCAGAGAAACACAAAAACATCGCCTTTTGCTTTGTGCATATAGTTATTCTAAACAAATGGAAAAATAAAGCGGGCCGAAGGAAAAAGTATCAGTCATTGGCTGAAGAAAAACAATTCCACTGTTCCAATTGCTCGCAAACAAAATCAAATTTTTACAATAAAATTCTTTTTCAGTTGTTGTATACAATTTTTTATTTTCAAGTAGCAGTGTACTTTGGTATTAAGGAAAAGGACAAAGTGATATTTGACATTCATCGTCCTCAAACAATTTGTAAAGAGTTACTTTGCCCTGTGAAACTTTTGATACAGCCCCTTATATCTTTGGATTTTTTGGGCCTGATCACCGATGAAGCCCTAATAAGTACACGCTAATAAGCCCAATCTATTAGGATTGCGGAAATTAAATTTGGACCTGGAAAGTATCAAGACCACTGTCACAATTATGAAGAAAAAGGATCGCTTAAAACTGTTTCCACTACCGTTCATCATTAGATGAATCAAGATTCTAGGTGTTTTAATTTGGGCTATTTAGAAAAATACCCTACAATTGCATTTTAATTTGAAAATTACGGTAAAAAAAAATTTACTCCAAATTTACGGCAAAAAATAACCAAAATACGGCCATAATATTCAAGAATGCAACACATATGCTCTCCCTTTCCAAAATCAGGCGGCCCAAGTGGCCCATCTTATTAGCATTTCCTTCTTAATTTTTTTTTTTTTTGCTTTTTAGAAAATACTTAATGATTGAAAATTTTCATGATTTTTTTAACTAAGACATAAATATAGTTACATAATGATTATTTGGCATTTACTATATACGTGACTAAGAGTTAATTAATAGATTATTACATGATATGTGACTTCGTATTAAAATAATTACACAAATGTGACTTTTCAATTTCTAATATGTGACTTTTTTGGGATAATATATATGTGAAAAGTCACATATTCGGTTTTTAAAAATAAAAAAGTCACATATAAAAACATCACATATAAAAGTTAAAAAGGCACATATTTATGTGACTTTTTAGACAAATTGTGTCTTTTTTTTTTGGTGAATTGTGACTTTAAAAAAAAAAGGGGGTCACAGAATATGTGACCTTTTAGTTAAATCGTGGCCTATTTTTTTGGAAATTGTGACTTTTTAAAAAAAAGTCACAGAATATATATGTGACTTTTTTTTAGTGTGTATTCTTTAATTGCTTTATGTTATGCTTTAAATGTTTAAGAAAAGTAAAAGAAAAAAGTCAGTTTTCAAAATTAAAAAGGCACATTTAATTAAAAAAGCACGTATTGAAATTAAAAAGTCACATATATGTGATCTTTAGTTAAATGTGACTTTTTAATTACTCTATGTGTGTCTTTTTTAGGATGACATATATCCGGACTTTAAATGTTTAATAAAAAAGAAAAGAAAAGTCAATTTTGTAAAATTAAAAAGATATATTAATTAGAAAAATCACAAATAAAAAAGTCACATGCATGTATTGAAACTTAAAAGTCACATTTTTGGCATTTTAGTGAAATGTGATTTTTCAATTGATAAATTAGAAAAAACTCAAATAAAAAAGTCACATGTATTGAAACTAAAAAAATCACGTTTGTGACCTTTTAGTGAAAATGTTGAAATATGACATTTTAATTGATATATGTGATTTTTTCTCAATCTTAATTTAGTAACACTGAGTGTCTCCGTTACCTAATATATGTGGTGCATTCTTTTCTATTTGTTACATAGACCACATGTGACGCCATAATTAATGTGAGTAATCACATCATATATATCAGGTGTTTCTGGATTAAAATTTGATTTTTTCTCCTTCTATGTGACTTTTTCGGAACAAAGTATATGCAACCCTTAAATTAAAAAAGAAAAAGTCAATATCCAAAAATTTGCACCGTTTTCATCACTAATAGACATCATTTCATTTAATATGGTGAGGCATTTCCTTTGGCAGTTTCGATGGACACAGGTGAGCACTCAAATTTCGGCTATATTTTGATCTTTGGTTATTTGAACCGTAATTATACGTTGTTCCGTAGTTTGGCCGTGTTATTCAAAACTTAAGATAATAGTAAGTACTTGGCCCAATTTTCCCAATTTCACATATATATGAGCGAGAGGAAAAAATGTGGGATAATTGGCCTAATTAAATTTCCTCGTTAACATAAATTTGGAATAAGTTCGAAAGGTGCAATTTTCCAACTTGGAATGATACTGTAATATAAGGCTTAATTCCCCCCTCCAATATACTATCTAAATTATCATATATCAATTTTCTTACAAATCAAAATATTGTCACGAATCACCAAGATCATGACATTTCCTCCACAAATAGAACATTGTAAAATGCTTCATAAAATAAGACACTAACAAGAATTACTAATAACCTTAAAGGAAGGGGAAGAACACACCCCATCTCAGATTTTTTGTTTCACTGATTAGAACAAACGAACAAGCCGTAAGAACTGATGAGTACAAGTTGAAACATGGTTGTTAGAAATTACAAGAAAATGAAAAGTAAACAGAGTATAAAAGGAACATCTGCACGCCTACATGTATTAATTATTCGACACGATATGATATTAACTAACACTACGAGAAAATTATTCTAATCCTACAAAATTCCCGCATACAAAGTGAGGATTGTAGGCAAAAATTCATTTTCCCACAAAATTAATATTTTGTAGGGACTTGCTCTTTCCCTATAAAATTTCCACATACAAAATTAGATTCGTAGGTTAAGTTAGCTTTTC
Source organism: Nyctanthes arbor-tristis (assembly GCA_963692815.1). Taxonomy (NCBI): domain Eukaryota; kingdom Viridiplantae; phylum Streptophyta; class Magnoliopsida; order Lamiales; family Oleaceae; genus Nyctanthes; species Nyctanthes arbor-tristis. Next base: position 10,003 of record CAVNYN010251724.1, read on the forward strand.
TCCACAAAAAATACATTTTGTAGGGATATATTTTTTTCCCAAAAAAAGAAAAAAATTTCCCCTACAAATGAGATTTGTGGGCAAAGTTCTCTTTTCATCAAAAAACAACAATTTTTAGCAATATAATATATATAAAATCGTTTACACCTAGAAATGTAAATTGTAGGCGACTTTTCTTTATCCCTAAAAAGAGGACTTTGTAGGGCCGATGACTTGCTCGAAAATTTTGAAAAAATATGTGTGTCCATGAAGATTCTAAATTCTTAAGATAGAAGATTTTTCTAAGGAATATTCTTTTTATAAATAAAAAAATTGCAAGTTAATAGTTGCCATTTTCCTTTAAGTCTTTATGCGATAATATGTAAATTATTAAACATTGAAGAAAATTTCCCTTAAAAAAACATAAAGGAAATTAAATTTTTTTTAACAATAAAAAAAAGTTAAAAGAAGAAGAAAATTAAAAGTTAAAAAAAAAAGAAGAAAATTAAAAGTTAAAAGAAATATTGGATAAACGGTGATGTTTTCATCATTAAGTGAGAGCTTATCCTGAAATTTCTCAATTAAAATTCCCTCTCTGCTTAGCCCTAATCCTAATCGACCTCTTTTCACTGTCATAATTTTTCTTTAGATCTCCCATTTGCATTCGTTTCCACAACGTCGGTTACATCCAATCCTATGCAAGTTCTCCCGCCACAGCCTCTTTTGATGGGCGATACCAACTCCTTCATGCCTGATTTGTACAATGATTCTTCTTCAAATCTGAATTCATTCTTAGCGCGTGTGGAGAATTTTATGAGAAAGATGGGTAGAAAAGCCTCAAACAGCACAAGTGAATCGATATATTATGGAATACAGTATGTACGGTACCTAGGTATGTAAATTTTGGATCGTAATTTTCTAGATTTAGATGATGATTAAGCTTTGGAACTTGCTGATATGTTTTTCAATTATCAATTATTATGGGAAAACTTCACTCATTACTTGCTATATATTTCACCGAACGTTTGGTCAGAGCATTCGGCTAGTAAGTACCCCCGAGTTAGAATGTGTAATAAGAGGATGAGAAATCCAAATTCCAACTCTAATTTATATATAACCACTAATTTAGAATTTGTTGAATTTTATGTTATTTGCTACTTCTAGTTGCTTTATTAGATTGATTAAACTTGTTTGCTTAATCACCTCACACATGGCAAACAAATTAGATTTTATGGTTACAGAGAGATTAACAGTTGCACATGCCTAGTAAGATTAATTATTTGTCATTATCTTACTTGTTTAATTGTGTATTTCATATTGAACTTTTGCTATGATTACTGAATTTTTATTTGCTTTTCATATGAACGGATAATTTTTATCAACATTTTACATTCCTCATACCGTCAAGGAATTAACATTTGATAGTGGAGCTTTCTTCAATTCAAATTGCATCAAGGTAAATTCATAAAAGTCCAAGTTTAACTTTATACATTATATACATAACTAGATGTTTTAGAGTTTCCTTTTCAGTTTATTGAATTTTTCTTTTTTATTCATATCACAGACTTAGGAGATTGGAACATGGGAATGCAAATGAGAGTTTAGTGCATGCATTGTTTATTTAATTTAGCTAAATGAATCTAAAAGTTCAGTAGTTTGGCTTTTCATTTAATTTTTATTATTATGTTTGCATGACTTTTTGTGTGTTGTTGTGTGTCAACTTTAGGCTAAATGCAGCGGCTATACCATGGACTGATGTTGGATACATAATAATCTAGATAAAATCAGTGCTGGATATTTATCACAGGTTGAAGAATCTATTGGAGTTGCGAGGAACAATGTCAACGAAGGCGTTCGAGTAAAATTCATTGTGTCCATGCCTTTTAAGTGCAGGCCGTTGAGTGAAATCCAACAACACTTGATCATGAATGGAATGTCATACAATTACACAATATGGACTCATCATTGAATAGTTATGCTTCAAGATACATTATCATAGACAGATAGCACATTATTATCTTTTTATGTTAGATTTTTGTCTTGTCAATACTTTCTGTTTTAACGCACTATATTTTCAATTCAATATTAAATTTAGTGAATTAATTTGTACTTACTATTGTTGAAAATTTCTACTATTGTTTGAGTAATCAATTTCATTCTCAATCAAGTAATAGTATGAAGAATAAATAATAAAACCCTGTCAAGTGTTCATTGTAGGGAGAGCCGCTTAACCCTATGAATATTGTTACCCTAGAGACCTTTATTCAGTACAAGAGTTATAAGATTTTAGTCTACAATGTAATTATTTGATTACAAATTCTTCTTTGTCGGGAAAGATCTTAGACTACAAATACATTTCCCTATAAAAGTTTATTTGTATTAAGAAACATGGCTTAGCCTATAATGACTTTCCCTAAAAAAAATTATTTGTTATAGAAAGTATCTTTTGTCGATAAATCTATTTGTGTGGAAAGCACTTATACGATAAATCGTAATTGTCTGTAAAGGGGTCGCAGGGAGAGATTTTACCCTCCAAAGTTCTAAATTTTGTCCTCTTAACTCTTTCGCTACGATGTTCGTGCCACAAACATCAATACAAATCTGTTTCGTCTCCAAAGGTTTTTGCCTTCAAATTTTAACCTTTCCCTACAAATAATTTTCTTAGGCAAAGATAAAAATTCTTGTAGTGATTAGAATCTAACAAATTCTATGAAAATACATTGATATCTATGAAACCCGTGAAAATCAATATATCTTAAAAAATCCATTGAATTCCATGTTGGGAAACCCCTTAATATTAACCACATAGGATTCCATGCATGGATTCTATAGGATTGTTGGTTAATTAGTTGGATGACATCTTTAAACATGTCTATGTTTCTAGACTTCCGCTTCATTTGTAAAAGAATACATTGTCAATTTATCATTGCAAACAAGTTTATAACATAGATAAGATTAAGAGAATAGACAGGGGTGTAGCCAGCAAGACATATTGGGGGCTGGAATGTACAAATTGAAAGAGTATCATAAGTGTTTGAGTAATTGGGTCGGGTCTTGAGCTTTGGTTCCCCTAGCCAAATTATTTTAGCCCTCGCCC
>CAVNYN010251743.1:0-18438 GCA_963692815.1 Nyctanthes arbor-tristis
AAAAATCATCCGAAACGAAGAGGGGAAAAATGAAAAGGAAAAAGAAATAAAAGAGAAAAATGAAAAGAAAAAAAAAAGGAAAAAAATGAAAAATGAAAGTTTCATCGAATTCTGGCCATCAGGCGGGGGTGGGGTGGGGGAGAGTGTTAAATAATAAAATAAATAAATAAAAGAAAAAAATAAACAGTAAAAAAAAAAGAAAGAAAAGAAAAGCAGGTAATTTTTTTTTTTTTTAAATACTCCTTTGCAATTTACGAATCACTTGAACATGTAGGCCCAAATTTTCCACAAACCAATACATTTTGCAAGCCCAATTAGTTTCGGTGTAGTTTACCTTGTTCAAAAATTAAAGGGGTTTTTTCATAAATACCTACCTAATTTTACTTTATTCCAAAAATACTGTGTAAATATTACATATTCAGAAAAAAAAAGTCTAATAAAAATCACTCCATTCTGTAACACAAAACACAGATTCAGCCTCCAAAAATAGACTGTGCTTCGAAGATCAAACTCCAAATCAAAATCAAAACAAAAACTCCATAGAAATTATACAAATCAAACCTGCAAATTGGAACTTCATGGCTGTGAAACGTATTATCATCAACTTTAAAATCATCAAATTGTAGAGATTTCTCAAAATTCTTCAATCTTCGAATAAGGTAACAAAAAATTCTCCTTCGCTTGAATTCTTCAATCTTTTGCAAAATTTCCCCAATTAGCTTGAGCATAACCAATTTATAGTTCATAATGATCGATCTAATTTTATTTTCTTTACTCTTTTACAAGATTTTCAACTTTTGACGAATCAACATTCTTTTTTTTTTTTTTTTTAATTTCTAGTGCAAAAAATAATCACCAAACTGCTATTTCAGAATGTCTCTTTGAATTTATTTGATATAAAATATATTAGAAAATTTGTGAAAAAGTGATATGTTATTCATCTAACGAAGTGTGTTATTGTTATTAAAATGAATTTAATTTGTGTAACATATTGTATTATTACATCAAACACCCTGTGTTATTCACTAAACAAGATAAGATATGACTAAACAAGTTATGTTATTCTTGTTACGATGTACGTTATTCACGTAACAATGTGTGTTATGCTTATTGAAAAACATGTAACACAACTTGTTAAAACATAGTGAATTAAGGCATGTGACATTACGTGTTATTCATAAAAAAAAAAGAAAAAAACTATGCTATTCTTGTCAAAAGTTATTTTATTCACATAACAATGTGTGATGATATTCTCATTAAAGGCATGTAATTTGTCAAACATAGTGTGTTATTGCATGCAACAACATCTATTATTCATAAAACAAAAGAAAAGTTAAAACTAAACAAGCTATGTTATTCTTACTACACTGCATGTTATTCACATAACATATTATGTTAAATTACTAAATTTTTATATAATGCTATCTAATCCATATAACAACATATGTTACCCTACTTAATAATAATAAAGCATAATACACCCTTAACACCAAGTGTGAGAGTTGCTAGAATAAATGTATCATCATTTGTTATTCATTAACAAGTTATGTTATTTATGTGACAAATGTTATTTATGTGACAACTAATGTTATTCTTTTAAAAAGGCATGTTATCCATAAAACATGACACATTTTGCTTACATATTTGTACAAAATGAAATATCATCCATGCAAACAATCTATGTTATACTGATTACTAACTATAACAGTCTCTGAAATACATGTAACAGAATTTGTTATTATTTAACAAATTACGTTATGAATAAAACATCATATATTATTCTAACAATATATTATCTCAGGTATGGAACACATTCTTTGTGAACTATAACTCTGAGATGGCTCGAATTCTTGTCCCAGACAAAGGCACGTATGTTGATTGCTCGACATAATTTCTACAGTCCTAAATATCAACTGAAGGAGTGAAGAGATTACAATCAACTATGACATTGGGAACGACATGTCTCCAATAAAGATTACAAATGACTGCTAAGTTTTTTTTTTTTTTTTTTTTGGGCATTGAACTCAAGAAAAAAGAAAGTCAATCAATAGCTTACTCATTGACAATACAAACAAGATTGTTGTTGAGCAACTGTCATGAGATGCAAATCACAATAATAGATGATCCTGACAATGTACCAGTCAGGAACTTGAATCAGGTTTCAAACTATCAAAGTATGTTACTGCCATAATCATTGTCATCTACATCATCAAACATACTGGAGCAATTTGCAAATGACTACTCAGCATATTTGTTTATTTATTTTTTGCATTGAACTGAAGAAAAAAGAAAATCAACCCACAGCTTACTCACTGAAAATGAGTGCACAGATAGGCCACGAGTGCAGTTGTAGGCGATCTAATCAAGAACAAATACACAAATGCCAAAACAATTGACACTCCAAATGACATTATACGAGTTATTGCTACAATGTATAGTTGACACTCCTGATTTTCTCATCATCAATTTCATTCCTAAGTTGTTGCTGTCCAGGTTTTAAATCCTCCAATAGATGAATAACACCTACATTTGAATAAAAACCACATAAATTTCAGAATAAAAGCTTTATACAACTGAAAAACCACATAAAAAAGTTAAAATACAATCAAACCTCTGGCATTCTCCTCTCTGATGACAATGCAGAGAAAGGGACAATACTCAAATTTCCTCGCTTATTCTTTGACGACGAAGGCTCTGATTCTTGATTCTCCTAAGCAACATTCTGCTCAATAGGAGGTTGTGCAGGGAGGAACGAGTAATCCAGTGACTTTCAGTAGACATCTTCGATGATTAGGGTTTTTTGCTTCAGAAATCAAATCGTGACTGAAAGAAAAAACACAAAAAGAACTAAGCAACTTCAAAACAAATAGAAAAATGAACAATAATTTAATAAAAAATGGAGATAAACAATGAATAGTTACCAACGGTTTTAATCTCGAGAAAGTGGAAAAGCAGTTGAGCGGTTTTGAGGAAGAAAGCACAAGCTGCTATTTTTGCGCCAGAAAATTGAATAACAAAAGAAAAAAAATAAAATAACATATAACCAAAACAACATAGTACAGACAGCATTTTAAAAAAAATGATACAATAAAATTGAAAAACAAGGATGCACACAGTAATTGATGTAAATATCTCAAAATTAAAAATTGTAATCCATTGGGGCCAAAATTTAAAACAATAACTCATTCAAAAAAATTCATAATAATAGCTAGGGCTAGGTAAAATTAGAGGTGAACAAATAAACCGCCAAGCCGAAAAACCGAACCAATCCACTAAAGCTGTTTGGATTGGTTTGGTTTAAAAATTGAAATGGTTTAATTTGGTTTTAAAATTTTACAAACTGTTCTAAATGATTTAGTTTAGGTTTCGATGTTTGAAAAATCATTTAAATCAAATCAAACCGCTTTTTATATATTTCAAATTAAATGAGTGATTTTAACATTTCAATAGACAAATTTTTGGAATGATTTTAGTATTTATATGGAAATTTTTATAGAGAAATTATAGCAAGTTAATTGAACATATTTTTTAGAAGATTTTAGACCAAATATCACTTCAATAAGCAAATTTTAGCAATTTCTTATCTTAAGAATATATGTTACAAGGCATTTTTCACCTCTGTAGTTGTGTGTTAGTCTTTCAATAAAATTTAGTATTCTTTTTAGCTTGAAGTTGTTACTAGCATTCAAAGCATATACTAGTGTAATAAAAGATTTATATTTATAAATTTATCATATTCAAATCTATTCTCATTGTGTCAATAGATACACGACACATGCCTACCGTTTTAGGTGCTTTTGTTGAGAAAGACTTGAATGAGAAAAATTGGCTTAATCAAAACATGATTTTTCCTTCTTTTTGTTTTTTTAAAAAAAGGCAAACCGTCATTTAAAACCGAACCAAACCGAAAAAATAGGTTTGGTTTGGTTTGGTTTAAAAAATGAAATGGTCTAATTTGGTTTACAATTTTTGCAAACCGTATTTGGTGGTTTGGTTTGAAATTAAATCAAAACCCGTCCAAACCAAACTGTGTTCACCCCTAGGTAAAATAACATAACCAACTGAACTAACTCAAATAGAGCAGTTTAGTCAGATCTGCCTCAGTTTTTCTAAATTTTCAAACGGTTATGGTTATTAAAATCTTTTATCATTTGGTTATGGTTTTCTTTTCAAAACCAATAACCAAATCATAACCAAGTTAAAGGATTTGATTTCAAATTTATTAACTTAATTCTTGATTTAAATTCTCAAGGTTAAAAGAATAAAGTTATCAAATAATTCGATTTCTATTAAAACTATGTAACTCAAACTCTAGAGTATAGTTGCTACCCATACAAATTACATAATTTTCTCTTTTTACATTTAGTCAATTACCTAATTAAATAATATTTTATTATTTATCTAAGTATATAACCATAGTTAAACAAAACCAAACCAAAATTGAACGGTTTTATTTTGGTTTGGTTTTAATATAGTAGAAATTAACTGAATGGTAATTTTCTCAAAAAACCATTGGTTTTTAGTTTGGTTTGATTTTTTTTTTTTAAAATGATGATCAAACCAAACCATGCCTAGGCTGCGAATCATTCTGTTAGACTTCATTATGCATTTTGGGTTTGGAAATAGATTCTTTATGCAAAAAAATCCTCGGGTCTAGGTAGAAAAAAATACGTGTGGATATTTTTGTGATCTTTGCTTTATATAGAAATGGGCTATAAATCATTCCTGCAATCATTTCTTTGTATTCGTTTATCCGTTCTGAGTATGAAAATGGCAATTTTCTAGTCGATATGGGCTATTTGCGTGTCCTTCGCTGTGGTTAAAACCAAACCATGTCTAATGCCATGAATCATTCCATTGGACTCGCCAAGTTATCCCGAGTTCAGAAATAGTTTCATCGCTAGAAACTTATCTGGTCAAAACGAACAAAGATAATCAAAGCTATTTATGGATCTATTTTTTTTGATACAATGGGGCCATATCTCATGCTACAAATCATTCTGTTGGACTTGTGAAAGCATTCTAGGTTTGGATATCCATTTCTCTAAAAAAAATTCTAGGGTCAAAACAGACAAAAATGCGTGAGGCTATTTTCGCCTTATTTTCTTCAGATAGAAAGGGGACATATCTCATACTAGCAAGCATTTATCTAGATTCATCTTTCCATTCTGAGTATGAAAATGGCATTGTTACCTTAAATTTTTCAGTCGACATGGATGAAAATATGCGTGACTATTTAAACGTCTTGTACTGCAGTTAGAAAAGGGTTATATCTAATGCCACGAATCATTGTGGTGTACTCGTCAAGTCATTTCAAGTTTATAAATGGCTTTGTTGCCAGAGAATTCTCTGGTCAAATAGGACAAAAATATGGCTAGTGTAGCCATTATGGGTCTTGAGATAGCATCTGTGTGTGAACAATTCTTTAGTCGAAAGAGATGAAAGTGCGTAATTTGCGTCCTTTTCTTTAGATAGAAACATGCCATATATCATACCTGTAATCATTTCTTTGGAATTATCTATCCATTATGAATATGAAAATGGCAGGTCACCTATAAATTTTCTAGTCATCACAGATGAAAATATGCATGGCTATTTATGCGTTCTTTGCTTCAGTTAAGACCGGGCAATATCTAATGCTTCAAACCATTTTGTTGGTCTTTTCAATCCATCCTAGGTGCAGAAATGGCTTTGTCGCTGAAAATTCTCTACTCAAAGTGGACAAAAATATGCTTAGCTATTTACGCCTCTTTTTCTTTGGATACCATGGGACCATATCCAAGGCCTTGAATCATTCCAGACTTGAGTAAACATTCTGAGTTTGGAAATGCTATATCTGTGCAAAAATTCTTCAAGTCAAAAAAGAAAAAAATTGGTATGGCTGTTTTAAGTTCTTTACTTCATATAGGAATAGGCCACATCTCATACCTATAATTATTTCTTTATATTCGTCGATCTGTTCTGAGTAAAAAATGGAATGTTGCCTTTAATTTTCTAGTCAACACCGGGAAATTTACGCGTCTTTTGCTGTGGTTAAAACCAGGCCATGTCTAATGCTACGAACTTTTCCATAGGACTTGTCAAGCCATCTCGGGTTCAGAAACAGCTTCATTGCTAGAAGATTCTCTAGTAAAAAAATTGACAAAAATACTCATAGCTATTTACGCGTTCTTTTCTTTGGGTACAATGGGTCTTGGTTATGGCATTCAGGGTTTGGTTATGGCATCTTTGCAAAAAAATTCTACGGTCGAAATAGACAAAAATATGTGTGCGCCTCATTTGCTTCAGATCGAAAGGGGACAAATCTCAGGATTCGTCTTTCCATTATGAGTATGAAAATGGAATCATCCCCTGTAAATTTTTCAATTGATGCTGATGAAAATATGCGTGGCTATTTAAGCATCTTGTGTTGCAGTTGAAAGGGGTAATATCTAATATTGCGAATCATTCTGTTGCACTCATCAAGCCACTCCAGGTTTGAAAATAGCTTCGTCACCAGAGATTTTCTGGTCAAAAAGGATAAAAATAAGCATAGCTATTTAAGCATCTTTTCTGGGATACAATAGAGCCATATTTGAATCATTCCGTTCAACTAGCCATTCTGGGTCTTAAAATAGCATCTATGTGTGAAAAATTCTGGGGTCGAAATAGGCAAAAATTTGTGTGGCTATTTTCACGACCTTTTCTTTAGATAGAAATGGGCCATATCTCATACCTGCAATCATTTCTTTTGATTCATCTATCCATCTAAGCATGAAAATTGCACATCAATTGTAACTTTTTTGGTCGACACAAACGAAAATATACACGGGTATTGACGCATCAATTGCTGTGGTTAAAATTAGACCATGTCTAATGCCGTGAACAACTCTGTTGGACTCGTCAAGCATCGCGGGTCCAGAAACAGCTTCATTACTGAAAATTTTCTGGTCAAAATGGATAAAAAAATGCATAGCTATTTACGCGTTGTTTTCTTTGGACTTGTGTAGGCATTTTGGGTTTTGATATACATCTCGGCGCAAAAAATTCTAGGGTTGAAATAGACAAAAGTATATGTGGCTATTTTCGCCTTTTTGCTTTGGACAGAAAGGGGATATATACTAACAATCATTTCTCTAGACTCATCTTTCCATTTTGAGCATGAAAATGGCATCGCATCCTTTCTTTAGATAGAAATGGGCCACTTCTTATAGATGCAAACATTTCTTCGGAATCATTTTCTGAGTATGAAAACGGCATGTCGACTATAAATTTTCTAGTCATCACAGAGGAAAATATATTCGACTATTTACACATCTTTTGCTGCTGTTAAAACCGGCTCATGTCTAACATTGTAACCATTCCGTTGGTCTTGTCAAGCCATCCCGGTTCTATAAACAGCTTCGTCGTTGAAAATTCGCAAGTCGAAACGGACAAGATTACACATAGCTCTTTACACGTCTATTTCTTTGGATACTATGGGGCCATATCTCAAGCCTTGAATCATTCTTTTGGACTTAAGTAAGCATTTCGGGTTTGGAAATGGCATCTCTGTGCCAAAAATCCTCCAGTCGAAAAAGACAAAAGTGCGTATGGCTATTTTCACATCATATCACATACTTATAATCATTTCTTTCTATTCGTCTATCCATTCTGAGTGTGAAAATGGCATGTTGCCTTTAAATTATCTAGTTGGCATGAGCTATTTAAGCGTCCTTTACTGTGGTTAAAACAAGGCTATGTCGAATGCCTCAAACCATTCTGTTGGACTCGTCAAGCCATCTTGGGTTCGAAAACAACTTCATCACCAGAAAATTCTCTGGTTAAAAAGGGGACAAAAATAAGCATAGCTATTTACGCGTCCTTTTCTTCCATTTGACTTGTGTAAGCATTCCGGAGACATGACATCTCGGAGTAAAAAAAATCATCTAGTCATAACAGACAAAAATACGTGTTTCTATTTTCACGTCCTTTGCTTGTGGTAGGAATGAACCATACTTCATACCTGCAATCATTTCTTTGTATTTGCCTATTCGTTCTAATTATGCGAATGGCATCGTCACCTATAAATATTCTAATCAACATGAATAAAAATATACACAGCTGTTCACGTATCCTTTGGTGTGGTTAAAATTGGGCCATTTCTAACACCGCAAACCATTTTGCTGGACTCATCAAGCCATCTTGGGACTAAAAATTGCTTCGTGGGCAGAAAATACTCTGGTTAAAATAGAAAAAAATATGCGTAGCTATTTATGCTTCTTTTTTAGATAGAATGGGGCTATATCTCATACTGGGAATCATCTCGTTGGACTTGTGTAAGCATTTTGGGTTTGGAAATGGCATCTCTATGTAAAAAATTCTAGGGCTGAAACAAACAAAAATACGTGCGGCTATTTACGCATCATTTGCTTCATATAGAAAAAGGGACATATCTTCAGTCTGCTATCATTTTTTTTACATTTGTCTATCCATTCCGTGTATGAAAATAGCATCATTACCTCAAACTTTCCAGTTCACACGAATCAAAATATTGTGCTATTTAAGCATCATTTGTCGTGGCTAAACCAGGGCCACATGTAATACGCAAATCATTCTGTTGGACTTGTCAAGCCATCTCAGGTTTGGAAATGGCTTCATCGTAAGAAAATTCTCAAGTTGAAACAGAAAAAAATATGAATAACTATTTACGCGTCTTTTTATTTGGATATAGCAGGGCCATATCTCATACCCGAATTATTTTGTTTGACTAATGTAACCATTCTTGGTCTAAAAAATAGTATCTATGCGTGAAAAATTCTCTAGTAAAAACAAACAAAAATACATATGGCTATTTTCGCACCCTTTACTCCAGGTAGAAATGATCTATATCTTTTACCAGTAATCATTTCTTTGCATTTCTTTATCTATTCTGAGTATTAAAATTGCACGTCACTTCTTAATTTCCCATTTGACAAAGGCTACTCACGCCTCTTTTGTTGCGGTGAAAACTGGGCCATGTCTAATTCCGCCAACAATTCATGTTGGATTCGTCAAGACAACCTGGGTTTGGAAACGGCTTCGTCGCCAGAAAATTCTCTAGTCAAAATAGATAAAAATACGAATAGCTACTGACGCATCTTTTTTTGGATACAATAAGGCCATATCTCATATGCGAATCACTCCATTCCACTAGTGTAGACATTTTGATTCTGGAAATAGCATATGTTTGCAACAAATTCTAATCAAAACAGACAAATAGGTATTGCTATTTTCACTTCCTTTTTGTTAGATAGAAATGGGCCATATCTCATACTTGTAATCATTTCTTTGGATTCATCAATCCATTCCATATATGAAAATGGCACGTCACCAGTAAATTTTTCAAATGAAAATATGTAAGGCTAATGCATCCTTTGTTACGGTTAAAACCGGGCCATGGTTAATGCCGTGAACCATTTTGTTGGACTCGTCAAGCCATCTCGGGTCCAGAAATGGCTTCATCATCAGAAAATTATCTGGCCAACAAAGGCAAAGATATGCACAGCTATTTATGTGTCCTTTTCTATGGATACAATGGGGGCCATATTTCATGCCATGAATCATTTAGTTGGACTTATGTAAGCGTTCTGGGTTTGGATACAGCATCTTTGCAAAAAAAATTCCGGGGCTGAAACACAAAAATATACGTGTGGCTATTTTTTGTGGCTATTTTTGCCTCATTTACTTGAATAAAAAGGGGACATATCTTATACCTGCAATCATTTCTCTAGATTCGTCTTTCCATTTCGAGTATAAAAATGGCATCGTCACTTCTAAATTTTTCAGTCAATATGCATGAAAATATGTGTAGCTATTTAAGCGTCTTGTGCTGCAGGGTCATAGCTAATGTCGAGAATCATTCCATTGTATTCGTTATAGCTTTTCAAATTGCTTCATCACCAGAGAATTCTTTGGTCAAAAAAGGAAAAAAATACACATAGCTATTTACACGTCTTTTTTGGGATACAATCGGGCCATGTCTACTCCGCGAAATATTCTAGCCATTTTGCATGTGGAAATAGCATCTGTGCGAGAAAATTCTGTGGTCGAAATAGACAAAAATACGTGTGGCTATTTTCACATCCTTTTCCTAAGATAGAACTGGACCATATCTCATAACTGCAATAATTTCTTTGGATTCATCTATCTATTTTGAGTATGAAAATGGCATGTCACTTGTAAATTTTCCAGTTGACATGAATGAAAATATGCATGTCATTTGTGCGTCCTTTGCTGTAATTAAAATTGGGCCATGTCTAACGCTGTGAACTATTCCGTTGCACTCGTTAAGCCATCCTGAGTCCAAAAACGGCTCCGTCACTAAAAATTCTCAAGTTGATATGAAGAAAAATACCCAAAGCTATCTACATGTCCATTCTTTTATGGACAACGGGGCTATATCTCAACCGAGAAATATTCCATTGGACTAGTTTAAGCATTCTGGGTTTGGAAATGGCATCTTGACCTAAAAAATTCTCTTATTGAGACAAACGAAAGAACGTTTAGCTATTTTCACATTCTTAGCTTCATATGGAAATGGGCCATATCTCATACCTGCCATCATTTCTTTGTATTCATCTATCCTTTCACTCATCTTTTGCTGTGGTTAAAACTGGGCCATTTCTAATGCCACAAACCATTCAGTTGGACTCATCAAGCCATCCTGGGTCTGAAACGACTCCATCACCAGAAAATTCTCCGGTAAAAGAAGGATAAAAATACATTCTTATTTACGCGTTCTTTTCCTTGGATACAACAAGACCATATCTCATACCGCGAATCATTCCGTTGGACTTATGTAAACATTCCGGGTTTAGAAATGGCATTTCTATGTAAAAAATTCTCGGGTCAAAACACACCAAACTACATGTGGCTATTTTCGCATTATTTGCTTCAGATAGAAAGGGGACATATTAAAACCTACAATCATTTCTTTGGATTCGTCTATCCACTCCAAGTATGAAAATGGCATCTTCACCTCTAAAATTCCTATTCAACACAAATGAAAATACGTGTGGCTATTTTCGCATTTTTTTTTGCGGTTAAAATGGGGCCATGTCTGATGCAGCGAATCAAGCCGTTGGACTTGTCAAGCCATTTTGGTTTGGAAATAGCTTCATTGCTAGAAAATTTTTCAATTGAGGGGGACAAAAATACACAGCTAATTACGCGTCTTTTTTTGGATACAATGGGGTGTATGTCATACATCAACCATTCCTTTAGAAAAGTGTAAAAATTTTGGGTCTCTAAATAGCATCTGGCATGAAAAATTCTCTGACCGAAACATGCATATCTCATATCTTATACCTACGATCATTTTTTTTATTCATCCGCCTGTTCCGAGTATGAAAATGGCATATCACCTTTAAATTTTCCATTCGACAAAGATGAAAATATGCAAGGCTATTTATATGTCGTTTATTGTGGTTAAAACATGGCCATGTCTAATGCCATAAACCATTCCACTGGAATCATCAAGCCACCACAGGTCTAGAGATAGTGCGTCGCTGGAAAATTCTCTGGCCAGGATGGACAAAAATACGCATAGCTATTTTCGCGTCCTTTTCTTTTGATACGATGAGGCCATATCTCATTATGTGAATCATTCTGTCGGACTTGTGCAGCATCCTGGATTTGGAAATGGTATTACTGCAGTTGTTACTTAGGGTTGATTTTCTATTTGTTATTGTCTTTAGTGTTTCAAAGATTTTTCCCCCAGTTAATTTAAAGTTTGCTAGTGGGGCAACAATGATTCTTAAGCCTGAGGATTACCTTTTCAATGAGGATCCCACTGTAAGTTAAAATTTCTTATCTATTCTATAATATTGTGAATTAATCTTCTCTTGAACTGCAAGCTCTCTTTGGTTATTTGACAATTGACAAATAAGCATTGAAATAGTAATTCATCATAATTACCAGAGGAGGGTGACCTGCCACTGTGGTGTATAGGCATTCAGAAAAATAATGCCAACATGGTGATAATTTTAGGAGGTTTGAATATATAGATGCTGGATGCTTGTATTGCCAATGAGTTAAAATCCCCTCCCTCCATATATATGCATTCATTCATTCATTCATTCATTTGTTTCTCTGAATCTTGTGCAGACACTGTTCTCAAAGATAAACTTGTTGTTTATGATTTGGCTGGTCAATGGATTGGATGGGCAAATTACGATTGTGAGTCACCATCCTTCACCTCTCCTACAATTAACAATACTTTTTGTGCATTCCTTATTAGGTTCATTGCCTATGAACGTCTCCCAAGCCACAAATAATAATTGCACTAGCGCTAATAACGACAATGCACAACTCTACAAAGGTTCGCTGTGCAACTCTTGAAGCAACATCCTTGATTTCTTGCTGGAACTAATATTAATTTTTCATCTTTTAACAATTTTTTTTTCACATTTAGAGAATTAGGCCTGGGCATCGGGTCAGGCGGGTTGGGCTTGATCCCACCCAAACCTCGATCCGACAAGAATTTAGGTTTTGAGTTTAGTTCATAAACTCGGGTTGAGTCGGTTAGCCCAAAAAGCTAAAAAAATTATAAAAACTGGCCATTTTCAGCATTCCCACAAACAATACATTCTTGATAAATCATTGAATTGCTAATTTGTTATGTACACTTCATCCAACTACCATTTTCTCACATAGCTTCAGCAACTATTTTGTAAAGTCAAGCAACAAAAATTAGAAAAAAACAATAGAAATGAAGCTAGGGCGGCAGCGCGCGACGGCAGCAGCGCAGATCAAAGGGAGACAGCAGCAGCCGTATGAGAGCGAAAGTGCGCAAATCATAGAGAGAAGGGTAGCGCGTGGCAGCAAATCTTGTCGGACGGTGGCTCAGCAGAGCATTGGAGGAGCAAATTGGAAATTTAGGCTTTAGGGTCGAGTCTGAGTGTGAATATGGTTGTTTTATATATTGGAAATGGGTGAAATTGTGAAATTGAAAGCAAAAGCAATTGAGAACAGATCGGAAGAGCACAGAGAGAAGGAAAAAATAATAATAATAATTAAAGTAGGTTACTCAGGTCTAACCTAACTTGGTTTTACGGAGCTGGATTTAAGTGGGTTGACCAGGTTTCACTGAGTCAACCCATCAACCGACTAGACCCGAGTCGGGTTTAACCATTTAGACCCGACACCCACAGCGGTCGGTCAGGTCGGGTTCTCAGTTTTCTAGATTATATGCCCAGCCCTATAGAGAATGAATCAGATATTCACATGAATAATCGAGCAAAAATAAGACTAGACTACTACTCCATGCCTAGCTGCAAGGCACGGGCAAGCACAATGTATTTATTTATATTCCTCTACTCCAACCTAATAAATCAAACAAGTTTTGGGTCAAGGATATATCACTCAGTCATATATTTCCTATATAATATAAGAGGTTTAGTTAATGATACAACTTTCTTTGCTTATGGAATAACAAAATTCAATTTAGGATAGATGTTGTAATCTTCAATTGTCTCTACAGTCCCTTCCACCCTTATTTATTCTTCAAAAAAAAAAAATAATAATAATAATAAAGAAAACAAAACAATTCGAGGTGTAGCAAAACTCTGTTTTTCCCATCCATACATTCCAAGATTCCGCACACTGGGTTTCTTTTTGGAATTGTGCGTTTCTCTTTGATTTCTTTGAAATCATCAATAACAAAAACATAGGTTTGGATTGACGCTATGCCCAAATTAGAAATTACAAGATTTATGAAAATTTCAAGATTTACGTAGAAGCTGATATTTCAGTTCAGTTTATCTAATAATTAATTGTGGTTTGTAATTACAGTGGAAGTTAGAAATTTCAAAATTTATATGGAGGTTAATATTAAAATTGGTAGATGCATCATGTATCCAAGCATTTGTGGCCCCATTAGCCATTTATTTAAATCTTGTTCTTTTAAATTCTTGATCCTCGGCTTTTGTTTCAATTGACTTATGCTTCTTTTAGATTATTTCATGGAAAAATATATATTAGCTAAATTCTTTTAAACAATGAGAAAAAAATATTAAAATAATTACTTTTGATAGTATTCTCTAATTCTTAATTGTCAAGAGGAGTTGTTGGTTTTTACTAAAATTTGATAATTATTTATTATATCCAGTATTTAGAGAAGAACTTGTTATGTGCTTAGTCAAGGGATTTATCGGCTTAATGCCATTCAAGTTATCATATTTATGTTCTTATGCATAGACCTATTTTGATTGGATGCGAAAGATAGGTATAATTTTTCTCTTACCATTACCAATATACAAACTATTTGTTTCATCTTGTAGCTTTTCATGTTTCAATAAAGAGAGTGGTGGCCTCTAGAATAAGAAGGAGGCTGTGAGTAAAAAAAATAAGTACGGTAAGCATACCTTAATTCTGATTTAGTTATATGTGTTGTTTGAGATAGGTATACTATAAAACTTCTTTTGTTTTTCACAATTGCTTTTGTGAATTTAGAAATCCAAGTTCAACATTGAGAACCTTTTGAGAATTTCCAAACATAAGGCACAAAATCATCGATGACAAGTAGAAGAGCTTTGAAACTATTGCGAAGGATTTTGGCGCTTTAAAGGAGATAAGACTTCGATTTTTCAGTTTCAACGAGGATAGACACTTCCAAGAATCATGTGAACATGCCTCTATATTTCATAGTGATAATTATTAAAGGAATTCTCCAATAAATGTTTATATCATTGCTTATAATAACCCCATGTAACACAATAATTCTATTTTGAGTCAAGATATAATTTTTATTTTTTGAAGTTTCATGTGCTTTTATCATATTTGTTGTGCTATATGTATCTACTAATAAAGATGCTTCTTGCTTTATCTTGCAATCTTTACTTAAACTTCAAACCTCTTAGAATTGTTTGAAGACAGGAATGCAAATCAATAGCTATCAACCACGTTCTAAAGAAAATGCACAGGAGAATTGGATCCTCAAGAAGTTTTCATGGCTTCCACTAACCAGAAACATCTAGCGCTTGAGTAGTTTAATGTTATTCGTTATGCCATGTTTGTAAATAGTTGTAGGAAAATGCCTTTTGTCAATTACTGATGTGAAACTTTCATTAAACTTTTAGTAATAGTTTTTAAGTGATGAGTTTATCTACTTTTACATAATAACAAAGGTACAATTACAACTAAACATGCTATGCACATACCCTACACTAGTGATTACCGTAAATAATTTCGAAAACTAATACATTAGAGACCGAACACATGATAGCAAAACATTTGCTGTCTTCTGTCCCCTAAAATATATCAATGTAGCAGATATCTAATAAGTCAAACATGCAACAACCAAAATATGAGACTTCACATGGCATCTTAAATGGCTACATTCATTTCCTTTCAACAATAACTTAAAAGTCAAGCCGAGCCTGAAGGAAGTGAATAAGTAGTTTAAAACATGATTAATCTATTTTGCAAAGTAGTTTAACCCACAAAACATGAGTCAATTCATAGAACATTTTGTCAAAATTGTTTAATAAATAACACATGAAATAAAGTAAAATAGTTTAATCCAAGAAACATAAAAGTAGTTTAATCCAAGAAACATAGTCCATACAAAATAATCTGACTATAAGTGCTAATAAATAACTAAATAAAAATTAAGTAAAAATCAATTGTGACTTGTGGACTAATACGGTGTGGCCCACGACTAAATGGTTCTCAGATATAAATGAAAGAAAGATGAAATTTATAGAGAAATTGACACTTTTAGCAGGTAAATTAAGTTTCATTTAAAATAAGTAGAAGTATTTTTTTTGGGAGAAAATAAGTAGGATCAAGATATATTAAGTAATAAGTAGAAGTATTTATTTGCTAGATTAAGGATAATTATATCCGCACAACTCTTTTTACTAAACACAATATATTTTTATCGTTAGATATTACTTTTTCGTTTATTTAAAATTCTAGGCAACTCACAATGAAATTTTAAAAATTAAGATATCATTCTATACAATATATCTTAATAACAAAATGTTAAAAGTCGCTTACCAAAAAAAAAATGTTAAAAACAAGAACATGACTTGCATCATTTCACTGAATTAAGTATTAGCATATTTTTCCTAAGATAGGAAATATTTACCATATGTCCAGAAAAAAGGAAATATTTACCAGTTATTCAAGTTTATTAGGAAAGTCGTTGCTATTTTCCCAACGAACATTTTTATTTAAAAAAGAGCCTAAATGCGACGCCTCTAGTCTAGAATGCAAAGTACAACGTAATCCAACAGGTTTTCAATATCTCTCTCCCCCCTCTGATTCTTGTTCAGCAAAAGTATATGAAAAATTTAACGTAGTAGATGTACTTATTGTATATGCATGCAAAAGAATAGATCGGATTTTTTATTTTGTTACGAGTGAAAAAGAAGGGAAAAAATAGCCTGAAGATATGTCAATGGAAAGAGTGGCGGTGGTTTTGGCGTTGGCCATAGCGATCATGGTGGCAGCAGAATTGGTACTAGGCGAAGGCGATAGAGGGAAAACCTTCACATGGAATCTGCATAGAGAAAATGATGATGGGTTGAAGCTGAGTCATATCAAACATCGTGATCGGTTACGACACGGCAAAATCTTGCAGCAAAAACTTCCTGGGATCGTAGATTTTGACCTTGAAGGCACCTCAAATCCGTATGCTTCTGGGTAAATCTATATATTTTCTCATACATAATTGTATATATGCTTCCATTTAATCACATTAAATTCCATCGTAAATGGGAAGCTACCTGGTATTGTTAACATGGGATCGTTTGAAAGTTCCAGTTGTTGAAAATCGTTTAGGAAAGAAGAAAATTTGTTAAAATAATGAGCTTTGATTAATGATTAATTCATTTATTATTGAATGCATCAAAACTCACTATTATAATTTGTTTCCCCTGTTTCCTTGATTATACTATACAAGAGTGAAACTTGGAACTCCTCCAAAAGAATTCTATGTTCAGATAGATACTGGCAGTGATAGTTTATGGGTCAGTTGCAAGCCTTGTGATGGTTGCCCCAAATCCAGTGGACTTAAATTAATTCTGATATTCTTGATGAAATTCTTTGTTTTCCTTTGTGAAACTATGTTTTAGAGTATGAAAACAATGTCACCTGATGTTATATATTAGCAGATTCAGCTTGAGATCTTTGATCCATCAAGCTCATCAACAGCTTCTAATATCTCTTGTTCAGACAAGATTTGTACTGACGGAGCAATGACGCCTACAGTATGTTTAGACGATAAAAACCAATGTGGATACACATTCCACTTCACGGATGATGGTGAAACATCGGGTTACTATATATCAGACGTGATGAATTTTGACACAAGTGTTGGCAATTCTTCAACTTCAAATTCTTCAACACCTATTGTTTTTGGGTGAGTTCTTGTGTATTTGACACAGGGCCTATATGTGTTTGATTTTTGGAGAATAAATTTTGAGAAAAAGCAATTTCCTTTAGAGAATGTCAATAGTTTACTGTATTGAGAGAAGCAATCTGCTTCTTTCTCATTCAATCTAGAAAAAGTCAACACAAGAGGGAATATAACAAAATAGAACTCAACTAATGCTATAGTAAGACCAATAAGAAACAGACAACTAGCAGAATAAAGAAGTACAGAAATAGCACAAAAACTAATATCTGTTAGCTAGTCTTCAACCCCTCTCAAGTTGGCAGTGATTAAAGTCCATCATGCCTAACTTGACAAGTAGAAAATGAAATTGTGGACTTCCCAGAGATTTGGTAAAGATATCAGCCAATTGAAGCTGGGAACTAACATGTTTGGGAAGAATGAACCCTCCTTTTTGAACTTGTTGCGGACTAAATGACAATCGATCTCAAGGTGTTTAGTGCATTTGTAGAAAATGGAATTGCCACTATATGCAAGGCAGCTTGATTATCACACAACAAAGGAATTAGAGAAAGCAAAGGAATCTGAATACTCTGTAAGATATATGATATCCATTGAATTTCACATAAGGTAGTACCCAGGGCCCCGTACTTAGCTTCAGCTGAGGATCTACTAGCAGTGGATTGTCTCTTGGTCTTCCAATAAACAAGAGCTGAGGCAAAGTATATGTAATAACCAATGACAGATTTCCTGGTAGCCAAACAAGCGGCCTAGTCTGCATCACTGTATGCTTGAAGGATAAAATCTAATTTAGTAGAATAAAACAATCATCTAGATGGACAGCCTTTGAGGTACTTCAGAACATGTAACACTGCCTCTCAATGACTTTGGTAGGGATTATTAACAAATTGGCTCAACTGGAAAAGTGATGTCGGGCCTTCCGATCTCGAGATTCAAATACCAATCTTTTGTATTTGTTTGGGTCAGACAAGGCTAGACCTGTGTGTGCAAAAAGCTTAAGACCTCTAGGGAAGGGTATAATAGTGGATATGCTGTCCTCACTTCTTGCTATTTCTAAGCTAAGAAAATACTTAGCAGGG
>CAVNYN010251753.1:0-10665 GCA_963692815.1 Nyctanthes arbor-tristis
TAAAAATGTAAGCATCTTGAACTTAGAATACATCTTTTAGATTCAATTATATACGATGTATACTTACAAATTCTAAAACAAATCGCAAAAGAATATATGAAGTTAGGAGCCAAAACAAAGTTAAGTTTAAAATGGAAAGTTTGTCTATTTTAGAAAAGTATTTCAAGAATATGTGATATTTGTACTTCTAGAAATATTCTCAAAATTCCCATGTGTATATGTACTATTCTTGAGAGTGTTCTTAAATGCATGCAATTACTAGGAGACAAGTATATAAAAGATTGTCATGATTGTTCAAAATATAGGTCATCATGTCAATGGTAGCATTAGTCAATTTTTTATCATGACAATTGTATTCCTAGTCAAATTTCCAAAATAAGTAATTATAAAAAAAAAAAAAAAAAAAACGAGATATTAACTAGGGAAAGGCCAAGTGTAATGCTAAGATAAGATAAATGGCATAAGCACTCAAAGAAAATTTAAGAACCCGATTGAAATATATTAATACGTATACGAGATAAGTAAAGTACTTATGCAAAAAGGGCCCAAACTTTATTCTTTACTTCATGTTTTCGAACGAGAAATTTCTTCTATATGTACATTCCTTACTAAGTATATATTACTTATTCTTTATACTTCACAAAATTTTTAGATGATGAAGAGAACAATCACCGAAGTCTCTAATAGTGAATGGACACTATCGCTAGATGGAAGCCACTACGTGTGTACAATAAAGACTGACCTCTAGGGCATATATGAAGACCAGCCAGGACTTAATCTCTACATATCACCATCGTCAGATTGAATATTATGATGCCACTACTTTGGAATTTTTATATAGTAAGGAATATAAAATAAACTATTGGGAAGCTTAGATATTATTCTATAGCGTAATGTAAATAAATAAGTTAATGTATGATATAACTTTTAGTATGATAAAATATTACTATGATCGTGCTAGAAAAGATGAATCGTATCTTTTGATTGGAAAAAAGGAACATTTTTAACATCTTATGCTATTATTATAACGACATGTAATATTACTATATTAAATCTCCTTGTATATTACCATCACGACAAGATCAACCTCGATAAGAATAATAACACCCAAACATGGTGTCAAATTTTGGAAATTTGTGCCAAATACTTATGCACATGCATGTGTTATTATTGAAGAGAAGGAAAAAAAAATATATATATATAAATAAAAATAATATATGATGAGAAATGACTTGAATGTGCAACCATATATATGTAGAATTTAAATGAAAAATATATATCTAGATTTATACACACACATGTTGTAGTATTGGGAAAAAAAATTTAGGCACTGTTGCATGCATGTCCAGGTCATTACAAAATCTGTAGTAGTGAGAGATGGGATATTTAGGTGTTTACAAAATGTTTTTGTTTAAAAGTAAAAATAAATTTTATGAGTATCAGAGATTAATATTTGTGTAGTCCAAATAGGTGTTGTCAAATATGTAACTGTAATTAGTAATTTTATTTTTGGATAAAAACCATTTGTGAATTACAGCAGGTTATAATTTTTAGAACATGATCGAGAAAATAACTCCCGATATACACGATGAATCCCAAATCAATGTTTAGGGCTCCCTATAATGAGAATCCAAAATATCCGGCACACTGTTCGAATCCTACGACGTCGCTACCCGCATAAAAAACCACCTTAAAATTTTATCCAGTTTCCGTAGTTAAAAAGCTAGAACCGTAATGTTTCACCACGTGTATTTTCTTTGGACATGTGTACGTTGCTGATTGCACACGTGTCATCGTTATAGGTTTCTCGTGAATATCACAAAAATTTATTTATTATATATATATATATATATATTTATAGATGGGGAGAGAGAGAGGGAGACGTTTTTCTTCTTTGTTGATAACTAAAATCACAAAGGAATTAGTGAAAATGCAATCGGCTAAGGAAACTGCTACAAATATTGCCGCCTCCGCCAAGTCCGGCATGGAGAAAACCAAGGCTGTCGTGCAAGAAAAGGTTAATATTATTTGTTTCCGGTTTCTTTTTCGACGTTAAACTTTGGTATGTTAGATTGAACAAATTACATAAACAAAAATAATGCTCTGTTATTTTTCCGGCAATGCGACATTCCCAGGTGGAGAGAATGACAGCCAACAATCCAATAGAAAAAGAGATGGCGACGGAGAAGAAAGAAGAGAGAATCCAGCAGGCAGAGCTCCACAAGCGGGAGGTTCTCGAGCATAACGCAGCCGCAGGGCAGCAGGCGGCGGGTGGGACGACATACTCTTACTGGACGACTGGGCAGCCGGGACATCCGACTGGAGGATGCCAAATGTCAGCCCTGCTAGGGCACGGCGCTGGGCAGCCTACCAAACAGGTGCTTGAGGGCACCATAGAGTCGCATCCTATCGGCACCGCCACCGGAACGGAAGGCTCGACCACCGCGCATAACACCGACCACCGCGCATAACACCACCCACGCGGTGGCTAGCACCAACAAAGGGTATGGCACTGGTGGTACTTATAGCGGTTAGGAAATAGGAGTGGAAAGAGTGTCAAAAAGTTTTGTGTTTAATTAATGGTCCCATATTTGTGGTTTTCTTTATATAAAAGTTCGGTGTTGGATTTGGAATTTTTTTGTTGTATTTTTCATAAAACCAACTTTGACAATTTGGCATTACTTTTATTATTATTATTATTATTATTATTATTATTATTATTATTATTATTATTATTATTATTAT
Organism: Nyctanthes arbor-tristis; assembly: GCA_963692815.1. Lineage (NCBI taxonomy): Eukaryota > Viridiplantae > Streptophyta > Magnoliopsida > Lamiales > Oleaceae > Nyctanthes > Nyctanthes arbor-tristis. The sequence continues at coordinate 2,746 of CAVNYN010251753.1, forward strand.
TATTATTATTATTATTATTATTATTATTATTATTATTATTATTACTACATTCTCAAATGCACGGGAGATTATCAAAGAAACTATGATTAAATCACTATATATTTACTATCAACAATTAACTTTTTTTATTTAATGTTTTGAGATAGCTTAATGGGAGATTAGTCTGCGTAGTTCATATTACCCCCTGCTAAACCAACTTTTTGACATGCATTGTGATCTGGAACATGTTTTCGATTTAATAATGTCATATGTACTTATAACCTTTTTTATAAAACCTTCCATTCATAGTGTATCCACCCGTGCATCGCACGGGAAGTAGACTTATTAAAGACGTAATAATGGTACAACAGTTCATTACTGAATGAAATAAATAATATTAGCAATGGTACAATGGTTCATTACTGAACGTAGTAAATAATATTAGTAAAGATATAATACAACAGCAAAATTTAATTTCAATTTACTACAAATTTTGGAACACATCTTTGTATGCAATATTTGTTGATTGTTGAATTCGTTAGTTTGCATTCCTTATCACAAATCAATAATTCAATTCTAAATGACGGTTGGTAACAAATAGTTGTTCATAACTAAACACATGTCTTTTAAGAAGAATTCTTACATGCAAAAGTGATTGTCTTTCACTCTTGTTGATAGTGATGGCATAGGACACATCAATGAAACTTATATTTTCTGAAATTTAACAGGTATTCTAATTTTTGAATAGATCAATGACATCTTCAGAATAAAACACTTATGGAAAATTTCATTAAACACGGCACATGGGAAGGGTATATTGGTTTGATTGACTTATTTATCACATTAAACAATAAAATTGACGTGGTAGCAACTCGAGTTTCACTTCACATACTAAACAACTAATATTTCATTGAAGACATTGTTTCACGTTCTTTTTGTTTGAATTGACATTAATCATTACTACAACCTAATGATAATCTCACTTTCGAAATGACTCCTCAATCAGACATAATTAATGCATTCGATTCAATATGGAAAAAATAGAAAAATAATGTATTCGATCAATTCAACATCTTGTGGAAATTGTAGAACAACACATTAATATGTGAGTATCCGGTGGCTGTTAGAGTAATCCACAATAGAAAAATTAATAACAGTGTAACGCTATACACACCACACGGTTCTTTTTGACACCTATAAAATATTAAAATAATTTGAAAGCTCTAAATCTAAACAATCAAATTTTAAATACAATCATTGCTTATTTTCAATAGTTCTCCATATCTGAGCCGTCTTTCCTTGTTTCTACCATCAGATTCGTTCCATCAGCTATACCATCGGTATCTATTTACTTCACTTTAAATTACCTTCAAAACTTCAAAACCAAATAAGCAAATTAACTCAAAGAAGTAAATTAAGCAGCTTTCCTTAATCAAACATTAACTTTGAAACAAAACTTGAAAATAATAGATTATATTGAGTATTCTAAGACATGCATCAAAACATCACAAATATTTTGCATCAACACATCCTCAGATCACCCCATAACAAAACCCACAAAATAAAAGCCAAAATCAGAAAAATTGACGTTCAACCGCCCTTAATAGGTCAAGAATTACTCGTTCAAACAACAAAATATATCTTAAACCCACATTTGACGTTAGAAAATGATATACAGTGCTGGGGAAAAAAGAGAAAAAAAAAACTCAATTTTTTTGCTTTATTGAAATTAGCTACCAGATTTAAGAGAGAGAAAAAATCTAGCAAAATTATTCTTTCCAACTCTGTTGGAAAATGATCTTAAGACTATATCATCTATTTGCCGGTTTTAGAGGAAAAATCACAAATTCTATCCACCTCAACTGGCGGGGTTCAAAAAACCATCTAGTTTTTCAAACCATATCTTCAACATACCATCTGAAAAGCTTAAAAATTTTTATGAATACTAATTAACATATTTAAATGACAAAACCATATGAACTCGCAATTAAATCAAACAATCAAGCTTGTCGTGAAAAGTAGTGTTGGCCGGGTCCAGCCCATGATGATACTCAACTTAAACACAAGACAAAAGTTGGAGGATGAATTATATAATTTAGCTGAATTAAATTAGAAGCCTTGAGGGACTCAAAATCTTAGGCCAAATTGGATTAGGTTTAAGGCACTATATATATATATATATTAGACCTTTTTGGCTGAAAAGAAAATGACACAAAACCAGATATAAAAATACACGGAAAAGCAGAGGCAATTTATCACAATAAATGCACGGAAATCGAAGAGGAAAGTTGGAAGAATAATTCACCATTTTTTGATGTCAACTTTGTGTGGAGGAATTTTGACTTTTATTCGGTGTTCGACTTCTTCACGTGGTGATTTTCACCAAGTTAATTCTTAGAACGAGTTAGGTGTAATTTTTCCTCATCTCTTGTTGTTGATTATCGGATTCCATCTATTATTGTTAGATGAGTAATTTGTGGTGCCAAGAATATTGTTCTTGACGGTGTTGCATGATTGTGGTAGTGTGTTATTACCTCTTGATTTAAGGCGATAATCTTGAGAGGATAAACATTATATTCCCATTAATATTTGGTGATAGTGGAGTTGTCGGTTTGCCCTCCCTTCTCATTGGAGGGTTTTACAACGTTAAATAATTTTTGGTGTTATTTACGTTTCCGCACATATATTATTGTTTGATATTAATTGCCTATTTTAATCATACGGGTTTAGGGAAATTGATTAAATTCCCAACAAGTAGTACATACCAATCTGCATGAAAAAATTCAAAGGGAAACTCCTATTAGAGCATCAAGCTAGATCCGAATGTCACGAGATGTGTAATATATCAACCGCTAAATGGAGGCAGTATATTTCTTTCTCTAAGCTATTTTCTTAATGAAAGAGACTGGAGATTGATGACGAATTACTTCGTTTTAGCATTGTAAGGGCATTAAGAGAGTATATGAAATAATCTGTTCCAATAACTTTGATTATCATTGTATTAAATCAAACACTAAACCAAAAATTAACCTAATTCCAATAACTAACCAAATTCAAGCAATAGATTAACATAATATGCTATAATATTACAGAATAGGGAATTTGGCCCAATTGACCCTTAATAATACTAAAATTGGCCCAATCACCTTTGACCAAAAAACCTATTTTATACTTATATCAAAATTAATATAGAATACAAATTTACTCATATATCCTCAATTATCTATGCCCCCCATTTCCTAATTCATCATTTCTTAATCTTCATTTCAAATTCTTCACCATCTTCTTGGCTGCATAGGAATCGCTGGAGCTTCTTTGATATACTTGAAATATGTTTGGATCGAACGACGACTACTCGCCCAAATTCTTTGTTGCTTGCTTGTCGGTGTCGGTAAATTATACTTTTAGATTTGTTTGCTAAATTTTTTCTTCAGGTAATTTTGTGTTTAAGTAATTTCTTGGTAATCAGGCCGTGTTTATGTGTTGTTTTTCGGTTGAGAAATTAATAAATATGGCTTATGTGTTGTTGTGGTTTATGTGTTAGTTTGAGAAGAAAATACTTGAGTTCTCCAATTATGGCAAGGTCATGTATATACGAATATGTGTAGATATCTATACTCATAATTTGGTTTACGCGTGTTAATTTTGCTCATATTCAAATGCCCATTCATTTTTTGAAAAATGTTTTAGTTCATAGGTAGTAACAATACATGTATCGTTATTTCGTATGTTTCACAATTGTACAGTCGTTTTGTTACTGTAACAATTCGAGGTGCTTGCTAACCCGTAGATTCTTTAAAATAGATGAATGAGACATAATGAAAGAAAACTTTTTGGAGCAAATATGTAATTTTCTAGTAAATAAGGGATAACAATACATGATTCGTTCTTTATACACATTACGATTCAACAATTGTTATACTCATTTAAAACCTATTTTAGACTTAAATTAAAATTAATATAAAATACAAATTTACTAGTATATCCTCAACCATCTATACCATAATTCATTGTCTTAGGAATATTTTGGTTTACGTGTTGTAACAATACATGTTTTGTAATTTCATATGCTCCACAACTCAACAGTCGTTTTGCTACTTTAAAATTGGAGGTTGTGATGATACACATTTAATTATTTCATATGTGTCACCACTGAACAGTCGTTCCGCTCCTATAATAATCGGAGGTTTTTGGCTAACCATTTGATTCTTTTAAATGTGATGAAATTGACATAATGACAAAAAAAAAATAAAAATAAAAATAAGAGAAAATAAAACCTGGACGTGTTAACATTCCCTTAAGACTGAGCAGTCGTTTTGCTCCATTGACTGCTTCTGATATTTGCTTACAGTTAAGTCTTTTGTAAAAAGTTGGAACGACACGTCTCATTATTTTGTATTTATCATGACTGAGCGGTCGTTTTACTCCATTTACTGCTACTGATGTTTGCTAAAAGTTAAGTCTTTGAAAAAGAATGGAACGATGCATGTCTCGTTATTTCGTATTTGTCACGACTAAGCAGTCATTTTGCTCCATTTACTACTCGTGATGTTTGCTAAAAGTTAAGCCTTTTAAAAAAGGTTGGAATGATAAATGTCTCATTATTTTATATTTATCACGCTGAGCAGTCGTTTTGCTCTTGGGACTATTGGTATTTGCCAACATTTAGTATTTTGAAGTAGGTTGTAATGATACATGTCCCAATTGAATAGTCGTTTTGCTCCATTGACTACTCCTAATGTTTGCTAACAATTACTTTTTTCAAATAAATTGTAATGATATGTGTTTCGTTGTTTTGTACGTGTCATGACTGAATAATCATTTTGCTCCATTGACTATTCCTAATGTTTGCTAATTGTTTTTTTTTTTTAAATAAATTGTAACGATACATGTTTCGTTATTTTTACGTGTCGCGACTGAACAGTCATTTTGCTCTAGTGACTAAGCAACATATGCCTCATTATATTGTATGTGACACAATTGAACAATCGTTTTGCACCAGGGAGTTGTATTAATTGCTAAGTTTTTTGAAACCGCATGGAATGGTACATGTCTTGTTATGTTGTATGTAACATGACTGAACAATCGTTTTGCACTTGGGAGTTGAATTGTTTGCTAAGTCTTTTAAAATAGCATGGAACTATACACTTTTCGTTATGTTGAAAAGAGAGTCTTTTGAAAAATGTTGAAAAGATACATGTCTCATTATTTTGTACTTGTCACGACTGAGCAGTCGTTTTGCACTATTGATTGCTCCTGATATTTGCTAACAGTAAGTCTTTTGGAAAAAGTTGGAACGATACATGTCTCGTTATTTTGTATTTGTCACGATTGTCCAGTTGTTTTGCTCTATTGATCGCTCTCAATGTTTGCTAACATTTAAGTCTTTTGAAAAAGGTCGGAACAATACATGTCTTGTTCGTTCATTTTACTCTGTTGACTGCTCCTAATACTTGGTAACAGTTAGTGTTTTGAAAAAGGTTAGAACGATACATGTTTTATTATATTGTATGTGTCACGCCTCAATAGTCATTTTGCTTCATTGACCGCTCCTAAGGTTTGCTAACAGTTAGTGTTTTGAAAAAGGTTGGAACGATACAAGTTTCGTTACGTTGTATGTGTCACAACTCAAGAGTCGTTTTGCTCCGTTGACTTCTCTTAATTCTAGCTAACATTTACTTTTTTTTTTTCAAATAGGTAGTCACAATACATATTTTGTTATCTTACGCATGTCACGACTGAGTCATTTTGCTCCAATGACTATTCTTGGTATTTGGTAACAGTTAGATACGAAGGTGTGTGCCAACCGTTAGAGTCTTCTTGACTAGATAAAATAGACGTGGTGAAACAAAAAACGATAATGAGATTCAAAAAACGATTTAAAGGATGACGAAAAGTCAAAACGATACTAGATACGGAGGAACGAAATTTCAATTGTGATGTGCTAAAACACTTGCAACATGAGACATTGCTCAACATGTTGAACGAGAGATTACCTTCTACTGAGAGATAGGAGAATGAAAGGATTCTAATGGGCTCAACAATTAGTGTATAGGAAACGATACTTCTCCGACGGGAATTGTTATGTACGTGTGCATCTGTAATACCTTAGGGCATGCCAGCCTACACGGACTGAACATGCACTAGTTTCATCATACTACGTGGAGTAAATAAGGTAATCTGCAAATAGAACCATTTAAAGGAAGACATATAGCCAAAACGATACTAGATATGAAGGAACGATAGTTTAATCGTGTTATGCTAAAACGATTAACGCATGACACATAGTTCATCATGTTGAAGAAGATTACCTTCTACTGAGAGATAGGAGAATGAATTGATTCGAATGACCTCAACAATGACAAGTATGGGAAACAAAACTTATATGAAAGGAACTATTATGTACGTGAGCATCTCTAAAAGAGCACACTAGCATATATGGGCTAGATGTATACCATTATACTAATTCCTACGTTGAGTAAATAACAACGTGTTTGTCAACTATTTATGAACTAGCACCTTAGGCCACAGCTAGCCTACACACACTTAACATGCACATGTTTGTCAACTATTTATGAACAAGTTATTAGTAAAGTGGTTTAGAAAAAGAGTTGTTTATAAATTGAGTTGCCAAGCATACTTAGTTCGATGATTTTGCCAGGTGGTGGTTGACGGATACGTGAAAAGATTCTTGGTACAAAGTAACGTCAATTCTTTCATGAAGCGCTTAAAATGCTTAAATGAACCTTCAAAGATGAGATTGTCAATAACAGTAAAATGATTGTTCAATCAGGTCACATATAACATAACGAGACATGTATTGCTCTATACAGTTTTGAAAGACTTAGCAAACAATATAACTCCCCTGAGTAAAACGTTTGTTCAGTCATGTCACATACAACATAAAGAAACATGTATCGTTCCATGTAGCAAACAACGCAACTCTCCGGAGCAGAACGGTTGTTCAGTTGTGTCATATACAACATAACAAGGTAGATATCATTTCATGTAGTTTCAAAAAACTTAGCAAACAATACAACTCCCCGGATTTAAACAATTGTTCAGTCGTGTCACATACAACATAACAAAACATGTATCGCTCCATACAGTTTCGAAATACTTAGCAAACAATACAACTTCCCAGATCAAAAGGAATGTTAAGTCGTGTCACAGGCAAGATAATAAGACATGTATCGTTCCATGCAATTTCAAAAGACTTAGCAAACAATACAACTCTTCTGAGTAAAACGATTGTTCAGTCGTGTTACATACAACATAACTAGACATGTATAGTTCCATGTAGCAAACAATACAACTCTCCGAAACAGAACGATTATTTAGTCGTGTCATATACAATATAATGAGACATGTATTGTTCTATGTAGTTTCAAAAGACAACAAACACTACAACTCCCTGGAGTAAAACAATTGTTCAGTGGTTTCACATACAATATAACGAGACATGTATCATTCCATGCAGTTTTGAAAGACTTAGCAAACAATACAACTCTCTACTACTGTAAGAAAAAAATACAATTACAAATTAATGATTACTCATTTGCAGTATACGGGAAACATGTGAGATTTTAACTAAAAGTTGAAAAAAAAAGAGATAACAACTGCGGTATCGTTACGCATGATACACCAGACTGAACAGTCATTATGGTTAATATATTATCTTTGCACTTTTAGTATCATGTCAAAATGGAAACCATAGGAATCAAAATAGATTATGAGAGAAAAACAGAAACATTAGCCACCTGCTGTGCTCTTCCGATCTATTTCAACAAATACCGAATATAGTGTCGTTATGCATAGCATTTCACAATTGTAGATTCTTTACGGTAGATACATAATGGCTTGAGTTTGTATATGCGAGGAAATCTAAAACCACAATGTTCTTAACTAAAAGTTGAAAAAAGAGAGAGATCGGAAGAGCGT
>CAVNYN010251758.1:0-28665 GCA_963692815.1 Nyctanthes arbor-tristis
ATATATTTCAAATATTTAACAATTTTAAATTTGCTAAAATAAAAAAATGAGAAATACAAGTAAGTCTAGTGCTTCTACCTTACAGAGACATGTTAATACTTTTGTTGCATATAAACCTCTTCTATTTGTTTATTCTAAACTTTGTTTATATGTGTTTTACGTTCCTAAGTCTATAGAAAATTTTTTTCACTAGCCCGGAAAAGCCCGAAAAAAACAGAATTATTACTCGAGCCCGAACCGAGACCGAAACCGTTTGTGCTTGCCATTTTTAGGACCGAGACCGGGACCGAACTGAAGATGTTTGGTCCGGTATTGGTCCTTCAAAAACCCGGAACCGAAACCCGTTTGCACAGCCCTAGAATTTTAGACAAGAAAATGACTTGGAAATTCATGGGCTTGAGACGAATGCATAAAACTTGGGCTTTAAAGTTTAAATAGACGAGCGCGAGTATAACATTGTTTAACAAAAGATTTTAGCAACTTTATAAAAACGCATTCGAAATTTTGCCCCAAAAAAAAAAAAAAAATTTAGGTCGTTACATCAAGTGTGTCAATTTCACGTTTTGTTTTGGTCTCATTACTACTTATATAAATGATAAGACTGGAGCTCCTACTATTTGATAAAACTGGAGCTACTACTTAGTCAAATGACTAGTAAGTGAAATGATTTTGTACTCACTCACAAACTATTGTTATTTAAAAGCCTAATCTGATTGAAACAATCACATTTATATGTTTTCATAAGATTCACTTGTCTTGTACAATTCTCCATCGTTCATTTTCATCAAGTTGGACGATGCGAAGCTATTATAAGTTGGATGAATGCAATAAGTGACATTCTCATGTATGTCGCATTTACAAAGGTTTAAACACAATTTTTAAATGAAAGGATTTATATATAGTGTAAGATGAGAATTGGTGCCTATGAGCGCATTGGGTAGCCATGCTTGTGCCTCGATTGAGTTGTATCCATTTTCACGCAAGAAATGATATTTGTACATACATGGCGTACAACTTTTGTATACACACCTCCTTGTATTTATTTAAATGTCATTTGTCCTATCTTTCATGAAATCACAACTTTTGTAGAGTGTGAATAAATTCAGGGGTATATGTATAAAAGTTGTACACCTTATGTGTACAAATAGCACTTCTCATTTTCAAGCTGTCAAAGATGAATTTTTATAAGAAAGCGATGCGGACTCTTTAATAACGAACCTGACTGTGCTGTCACTATTTTTGAGAAACCACCCTTTTATTCAGAATTTTTTATTAAGGAGTCCAATAGCTTTGATTCTTTAGAAAAATTACGTCAAAGATTTTTACTACCTTGACCTTCTCAAATATGACTTATAAAATGATACAGTAGTACAGCTGAGCAAAAAAAAAAAAAATTATAGTACAAAGCCGAACGAAAATTATGAGGTAGAAAATGGATAGAACTCAGAAAATTTTGAAAGTTGCCTTCATGGTGGCTCACCACATCAACCGATGGCATAATAGCTGCCTCCATGGTGGCTCACCGCTATCTTTTTGGACTCACCTAGCTATCCAATGTGGGAGTAAAAAAATACTCAAATGGGGGACGGCCAAATTTGGCTCTCATTTGAGTTATTCCACCCTCGTTTTATCCTTTTACATTTTTCCTTTATATTTTTTCTCTCACATTGAAAATGCTCTAAAATATGTAAAAGATCAATCCAAAATCATTTTACAAGTAAAAAGATAAGTTGAGTGTAAATAAAATTAACATTTAGACAGAGGTTTGGTGTATAATGTTAGATTGGTTGATGATCCGCCCAAACAATTTGAACAAAAAATTCCCTGTTTCAGCCAACGGTCACCTTTTCTGATGTATTTATTCCCATATTTTCTTCTTAAGGAAAATTTCATTAATGATCCCCACTCTACTGCTCAAGTGACAACTAGGTTCTCAGAATTTTTTAAAAAAGCAAGACATCTCCAACTTTTAAAAAGTGTCCTCAATTATGGAAATTACTCCAAACTTTGGTTTAAAATATGACGTGTTTCCCATCACATGTCTGGATTTTGAAGCTAAAATCGATATTTACTCATTATGAATTGGTTTAAATGATAAGTCTTATTAAATTGTATGTTTATACATTTAATTCGACTTATCAATTGGCCACACAGGATAGTAATTATCACATTAGTGTTCAATAATGTTATTCGATAACCAAAATATTTAAATAAATCGTAACATAAATATTTAAATCAAATTATTTACTTTTAAAGGTCGGTGGCTGATTTGATATTAAAGCAATAGTAGGGGACCAATATGAAATTCTTCTTGCTTTGCCCTTTATTTTGGACAACAATTGGCAGCTCCGTTCCCGAACCAAGGAAAGTCGACCGTTTAGCCCGAACCTAATTTCAAAGACACATTTATGCTCATTCCACAGTCACTCTCCCCATTTTCTGAATCCTCTGTAGATTTCTTGTTTTCCTTGAGAAATGGTGTCCAAAGTTGTGAGAAGAACCCCCACAAAATCCATCAAGAACCGGAGAGGTTTCACCCAGCAGTGCCGCCGGAGTCGGAGGAAGTCTCCGATCAAGAATGCCTCCACTACGGCCTCTGCGGTGGTTGCTTCCATCAACAAGTCCATTTACACTTGTCACCGCCGCTTAATCAAGATTTTCACTAAATTAGCTCGAATTGCCACCCCAAAGAAAACCCCACACAAGAAAGGGTACCAAATCCTTCAGAAAGTCCCTGCAGAATCCCCAAATTCTATCAGTAGATCACTGTTTAATGATAAGATTCCTCTGCCTCCGTTGCTTTCTCTGGAGAAGAAGACAATTTTTCTCGACTTGGATGAGACTTTGGTGCATTCCAAGCCGAACCCCCCTCCGGAGAAGTACGATTTTGTTGTTAGGCCGGTGCTTGATGGGGAAAAGGTTGAATTCTATGTGTTGAAGAGGCCATTCGTGGATGAGTTTTTGGAGTCTCTGAGCCAGAAATTTGAGATTGTGGTGTTCACTGCCGGGATCGAGGAGTATGCCTCCCTCGTGCTTGATCGGCTGGATTGGAGAAACCGGATATCACATCGACTGTACCGTGATTCCTGCAAGGAAGTCGATGGGAAATTCGTGAAGGATTTGTCTGGGATAGGGAGGGATCTCGGGAGGGTGGTCATCGTTGATGACAACCCAAATTCATACGTGTTTCAGCCCAATAATGCCATTCCGATTCGACCATTTGTCGATGATCTTGGAGATGGGGAATTAAAGAAGCTGATTCAATTCTTTGAAGGATGTGATTCAGTTGAGGACATGAGGGATGCTGTGAAAGGTTATCTTGCTGATCAAGAAGGGGAAAAGGTGGAAATTTAGCCTTTTTTTTTCCTTTTTTTTTTTCCAATTGTTTTTGTTTCTTTGTCAAACCAGTGCATATAGTATTGAACACCCCGTGTTCAATTTGAAATCAGAAAAGAAACTGGGAATGTCAAAGCATACAAATTGTCAAAATTTCAACTGTTTCTAGTACCTCAGATTTGGATTTCTACAAAGCATATGGCTAATAGCCTAATACCATTCCCTCAATTTCGATCCTTTCAAACAACAGGATTTAAACAACAGGAAAATCCTTCAAGATGAAACATAAACCAACATGAAATACACGATAAGCGTAAACAAGGAGGATCAACTCTAAGTTCATGCCAATAAATCAAGTTCTATGGCGTATCTGAGTCTCGATATAATACCACCCTGCAAAGTGTCTTTAATGAATGCGCAATCTACAAGAACCTTCTCATATTCCAGGTGCAATACAAGATTTAAAAAAATCACCACTGTGCACCATACATTCTTCATAGCCCACCTTTCTTGTATTTCAGAAATGAAAAGTTTTCGGGCTCAGGAATAACTCTCACAACCTGTCCGGTTTCCAGAGCTCAAACAACTTCAGAGTAGAAATTGCCAAACGCATCAAATTGAGTGCTCAAACAACTTCAGAACAGAAATCGACAGCAGTGTAAATGAGAAAGTGCATCTACTGCTTACCCCAACGATAAAGAATCCTTTGCAATTCAAACTATAGAAACAATAAAAACGCTGCTCATCTAAGACTCTCTGTGTTCATGATCATACAACTTATGCATCACATAATAGGAATACCCAGAAAAGAATAACCATAACTCAATCTAACAGTTATCCATGAGTCGAAAACATGGCTTAAAAATCATAAAGCTGAGAAAGAATAACCATAACTCGATAACTAGTTTGATGGTTCCTCAATCTAACAGTTAAGCATAAGTGGACAACATGGCATAACAATCACAAAGCTGAGAAAAATCATCTTCAAATAATCCCATTCCCTTTAGTGCCTGTTTTCATTTTCTAATTGTCAGTTCAATTTGAGAAGAAAATACTGTATTTACCGTCACCAGAACATCATAAGATGAACAAACAACAATCTTCCCTAATGGAAGCACCTCAAAATCTTAATGGTACAGCAGGACGAGTTGTCTTCAGTCAGATCTCACCGCAAACGCAGACATAACTCGTTGTACATGTTCCTCAGTCCTATAAATAATCATAAATAAATCAAACCAAAATTTTCTCGAAAATTAACAATAAACTCATTCAACAGATATTAACAGTACACCCACAGAAGTACTCACCATTCCACAAAAATTACAAAATACACTCATAAAGCTCAAAACTTGTAAAAAGGCAAACCGGAGTTTACACAACTCTGATAGCAGTTCTACCAACATAAACCATCATTTAAAGAGAGAGAGAGAGAGAGAGACCAAAAAAAAAAAAAGAAAAAAAAAAAAACGGTTAACGAGTCGAGGTTGCCCCCGGACCCTGGAGTCAATTACAATTCACAAGAAAACACCTGGGAAGGCAAGCGCCAAGCCTCATATTTGGAAAAACACATATCATCAAGAGCGTCGCTTTTGCACCATCGACAGTTGGATATCTGGGCGCATTCGGATCTGGTGCCCCTTTCCCCGCAAGCAATTGATGGGTCGCCCCGATTCTTGTTCTTGAGGGTCCTATAAGTGTTAGCTGCTGCTTCGGATAAGGTTCTTTCGACTTGATTCTGAGTATTTGATGGAGTTAAGGAGATGGCTTGATTCTGAGCACCGGCGTTTGATGCAGTTGAGGAGATCGTTAACAGCAAGAAAATGCAGAAATAGAAGCTTAGGCAACCAATTGGTGCCATCCGTGCAGTGAGAATTTGGGTCGGGTGAAACGATCGAGAATTTGGGGTTTGGGGGTCTTCATTTAGTGAAAAATTTATACCAGTGGCTAATAGGTGAACACAGGAAAGGTGAGGGCAAAGCGCATAATTCCTAAAAAAAGAAGGAAGAAAAAAGAGAAATTATGGCCCATGCAGGTCTCGAACCTGCGACCTTCGCGTTATTAGCACGACGCTCTAACCAACTGAGCTAATAGGCCGATGTTTTTGCATGTCCCGGCTAATATATTTAATCAAATAATGAGTTCTTTCTATTTTGCTTTTACACCCTTGACACCTTTCATTACACACAGGATTGGTTTTTCCCGCTCATGTTATGTCAAACAAATATATATTTGTAGCCAAGTCTCACTCATCACTCATGCTCTCCACGTGTGGGCAAAATAATAAAAAACGAGATCGTTACGATTTTAGGAGGAAAAATGTCATACTTAAAATCAAAAATTTCGATACTAGTTCATTCCTTCACTAATTGAAAATCAAAAGTCCAGGGTCTTAAAAAGACTGTCATTGTATGTCTGGGATTTATGGACTTGAATTTGAGGAACTATGGTATGGCAATATTGACCAACTAACGATTACAAGACGGCCAACAAACAGAAATTGGGAATCAAATGTTCTTAGTTGGTGAAGGGATCCCTTCTATTAGTTGGAAAGTCATCAAAGAAGTGGGAGCGCCGTGACCGGTTTGGTAGATGGGTGTAAAGACACATCTTTTAGGAACAGTTATAATAATAAAGTAACATGAAAAGCCAGTATAAACATTATCATACGAATCCAGCATTATCTAATACTGGTCAATTTCTAGAGCATTTACAAGTCATTCCCCGCAAAAACTGGGGAATGCAGTCATGGTTACATTGGAAAAGTCATCAAACCAGAACTAGCAATGCAAGTTCTGGTTAATAAATTGCTTAATAAAAAACAAAAGAAAAGAAAAGAAAAAACAAAAAATAATAATATGACCGCATTCAAGAGACTTTTAAAAAAAAAAAACAAGAAAGAAAAGAAAAGATCCAAGATAAATTGCTTAATAAATAATAATAATAATAAATATGATCAGAAGAGGTGCTATTCTATTATACTTCTATTTTTCAGCTTCTTTTTGACATGAACAAAAGAAAAACAACGTACCCGAAAGAAACAGGGGAGCAAAAAAATAAAATAAGAGACCTTTTCATGTGTTTTCTTTTCTTTTTTCTTTTTAATTTTCTTTTTATTTTTTTAAACATATATATAATTCCTTCTGTTTCCGTATTTTTTTCCCTTTTCCAGTCAATTGATAAGCGTAAATAATCTATCTGGTGCTTGAGTTCCCAAGAGTGAGCTCAAGATCGTCGGGAACACATTCGTCATGGATTACCTCCCCCTCCCATGGTTTCACCAGTCCCTTGGTACCACTGCCAAATGCAAACTCTGCTGCAATTGCATCAGACATGGGAACATCAGCTGTCTGGTCAAAACCTGCCACAACAGCAGGAGAACATGTCCCGCTTTGCCCGGAAGTCCACATACGAGATCCCCCGTTCGATAATGGCTCTGTGAAGCTAAATGGATTTCCTGAGACCAAGCTGAATGTAGGAGATGATGGCCAATCATTGGGAGTTTGAACACCAGAATGCCATCCTGAATCAGGTGGAGTTTGACGACCTGGGCTTGGTGGAGTAGAAGAGGGCAGGAAGGTTGAGCGTTGGCCTCCCCAGGCTGAATCAGTTGTTGGATTATCCCAGTTGGCCTTCATTCTAGGCGTACGGGCAGTAGGCGAGCTCAATGGCGGAGTGACAGGAGCACTAATAGAACCTCCAGGAATGCATATGTGTCGTATCTTGGATCTGAGGCGGACCTAAGCCCGATGACAAATTTTCAAGCCACGGGACGAGGGAATTAGCATCCGTAGGATTAATGACATTAGCTGCATACTGTGATGATACTGGGCTTGGAAAGGAAGACGAAGTAGGACTTGCGTTGAAAGATGCTCCTGGGCTTGGCTGGAGATGAGCAAGGGCTTACTGGTGCTGAAGCACCCATGATATTCATATGCTCAGGAGGCTTGCATCCCTACGAAAGATAGGTAGGATGTCATTCATGGTTGGCAGAACAAGAACATTGACATCTAATGATTTTGCAGACATCTGTGCTATCCTTTCAAGACATTTGTAAAGTCTATTTGCAAAGATGTTGCTCACACACTAAAATCAGGTGATCTTAAACTTTCGTGGTCGGGCAGCATAAAGATGGATATGCCTCATCATAAGCAATTAATAAACATGTTATCATCAAATCTAATACGGTCGCATGCAGAGAATGCAAGGATGCAACCATTGGTGTAAAACCGAGGCCAGCGTCAAAGACTCATAGCCATCACATGTAAATTAGAAACAACAATCAGCCAGATAATATAGAAAAGTAAACAACAGATTTGTCTTCTCCCATTGAAGGGTCAGCAGAAGATGATGAGGATCGATTATCACCAACCTATATTTATTAGACACAAAGCAAAGATGCACTACAGCACCAGGTTGCAACTATAACAGGGTAAATCAATCATAACCTTTGTCAATAATGTACAAATGAGTAAAAAGCAATAATGTACAAATGAGTAAAAAGCAAGTAGCAACTCAGATCCAGTGTTCTCTACATACCCAGCTTCTCTCCCAGTTGTTTGGGTGCAAAATGAAGGGGTAGAATCTCCGAAAACCGAAGATGAAGCGAATCCAAAGACAAGGTATGCTAATTTCATCTCAAGGTGGCCAGAATCATAAATTCAATACATGTTAATTTTTCTGTAAGGCAAACTTATGTTGAGAGAAACAGAGGCATAAAAGTAGCTTGGGTAGGCTTCACGAGGAGTGATTGTAATGAAAATACAATTGGGTCTTTATAACCTATATGTGTTTATTTATACCGTATCATGATTAGTTGCAAGGATGAGGACATTAAAGACAAATGAATGTGAAAAAGAGACATAAAGATCAGGGTGAAAAGAAGTGCAAATTAGTAGGAGATTAACGGAAGAGAGCCATATTGTAGTATTTGCTTTCTTTCCTGCATAGTGTTTGGAAATTATGAAATGATAATATAATTGCATTATGAAATGAGCCGTTCTTCCATGAATGCATTTAAACTAGGTTCCCAAGTGAAACTCGATCTTAGGGATTGCCAAGCATCCAAAATCATATTTCTGTATCACGTGCAATATTCAGATTCAACTTCGTATATCGTATGTAAGGCAAGATCCCCAAATCAATATTGAATTGAGCTATACACCCTTAGTGCTCATCTTATCAATCTGATTCGTTTTTGAATCATAATTGGTATTAACATAGATAATTAAGACAAAGGAATAGGAAGGACTGCCTCTTGTACATCAAAATATCCCGCATCCTACTGCCTCTTGTAAAACGCATTCTAGAAGGCATGTACTCAACTAGTTCCATGTATTCTCAAACATGATGAAAAGGTCTAATCAAATGTACCGAAGTGACATAGAAAGGTACCTAACAAAATACTGCTCGGGGAGAGGTCATGAGACCCATCAGAGGTGGTGGTGGGTGGAAGTTATTAGATGTGAACCCCTATTAATTATTAAATGTATTTCAAAATCAACCACTAGCTTTCCTAGTATTTTCATCCTTCCTGCCTCGAGAAGTTTACCTTGCATCCCTCCAGTCATTTATCAAAAAGATAAAATGGGAAGATGTATCAAAAAGTGGACGCAAAACATGATTAGTTAGCCTTACCAAAACAAATCTGGAAAGCAACACCAGTGGCTTGCAATAATTAAGAGAATCAGCTACTATTTTCAAATTTTCATGAGCTCTTACACATAGAATAAAAATCGATATGAGATCAGTAAGAATTTTCATTTTCCCTTTTGCTTGATAAAAAGTTGCCCTTGAAAAAAAAAAAAAGAAAATCAATTGCAGATTGCGACCAGGATCCGGGGAATCATATCACCATGACTGCAATTATTCCTACATTTTTAACTGTAAGACTGTCTGGCTACACCATTGAGAGTTTATTACAGCTCTACTCAACATTATTCTCCATTACAATGTCACGCGAATGCAATCCACAAAAGATCTACTTCCACACATGCTGCAAAGGTCACATTGTAATGATGATTCAAAAAGTTAAAAGAAAACACAGTGGCCCGCAAAGGAGAATCCAATACCACCTCATTCTAAATCACCCATGCTTTACTTAAAGGTCAATAAAGAGAGATAATATACCACTGAAAATCTCAGACAACCACTCATTTGACCTAAAAGATTTTGCCAGCAACATATTTACAGAAGAATAATTGACTTTTATTAAAGTAACTAATCAGGTCTGGTTTTTGTACCATGCGCCTTAAAAAGTTATCTCTTAGGCACATAATTGGACTCGTTTTTGAAATAAAATTGTATGCAAGTACAGTACAGAAATAGAATAGTAGATAATGGAGATTGGCCAGACTTGAAACTAGGCAGAAGGAAAGTGGACCTCCTGTCTTTTAAAGTAAAACCGGGATTTGAACTGGGTTAACAATTAACCAAAACAACGAGAAAACTTGCCAAAATTTTACTAAAAAACTATGTACTTCAATTTTATGCCTCTGACTTCTACCGATTAGATAGTGCATATTACCCTTCAGCCCCCATAAAGGGATAGCCTGGAGCTGTGCATCAAAGTATCTGCTGGCCCAATCAGCAGCTCATCTCAACATATATCAGGCGCATCCAGCACATTTTAGCAAACAACTGAACCATGCATCAACTCTTTGAAAAAGGAGATAAAAGAACTTCTGGATCATACAATCAGTTTCAAAGCAAGAAATGATCTAGAGCATGTTTGGCTGAGCACTAAAATTGTTTATCAGCATCTAACGTCTTATTTTCACAAGGGACTTAACATTAAATCATCTGAATCCATTCTTACAGTTTCCAGTTACCACAGTCCACTTGAAGGGAAAAATGATTTGCCTTTCAAAAACAACTTGACCGATATATGCAAAAAGGGAAAAAGATTTAAATTGCGCATAAAAATGGACTTTCGACTTCGTCGCGACTTCTATTTATACTATATATATATATATATATAGAGAGAGAGAGAGAGAGAGAGAGAGTTAACCTTGTTGTGGAAAAACCATAAATTGGCTCAATTATTAGTCTTTTAACTATTATATACTGTAAATTAACAAGAATCATAGTTTGAATTTAACTCGTTCTAAACCTAAATATCGGATTGCGTTTCCATCTGCCGGATCCATTCAAGGAAAAAAAAAAAAGGTGTGTAAATTTATTGGAACGTACCTTTCTATAAGTTGTTCCATCTTCTTCAACGATCCAGCCAGCTTCATTACAGAGAGCTTTGAGGACCTCGTTGTTATCACAGTGCTTGGGGAGCTTGTAATTACCATACGTCCTCAATCCGGCGAAGATCTTGGCGGCGATCGCCCTCCGGCGCCGCTCCCTCCGCTTGTTATTCTCCCTCTCCTTCCACGTCGGCATCCGCGTCCCCGACGTCATGGGTACGACGGCGCGTTGTTGACTTGGAATTCAATCGAACTGGATGGAACGAATAAGAGCCAAAATGACTGAACCGGGTCCGTTCCAGACAGTGTGCAATAGAGAGTTGAAATGCAAGGAGAGAAGTGGGCGGATGGATAAATTGCATTGCAGCTAATTTTTAAGGACGAATTTGCTGTTGGGAAGAATGTCAATTACGAAGATGCCACTGCGTGTGTTTATTTTAAAAATTTTTATTTCTCATGTCCTGAGACTTCGGGTCGGCGCACGTGTTCAGTCTTTTTTAAAGGAGATGGGTCTTTTTTGCGGGCCTGTGCGGTAGCCGCGAGGAAAGCAACGAGGAACGCTTAACGTGGGGGAGCTTCTATTATCTATTTATTTTATTTTATTTTTCCCTATTTAAAATCTAGATATTACTAAAAATCTCGTATTAAATGAGTAATAGCACATCTCACCGGTCATTAATCAGTGTTTTAAAAGCTACATAAGCCTCGCCTAGCGCGATGCATATATATTCAATACTTAATTTGAGGTTTCGCCACACTTTACACTTTATTACGTATTAAAGCGCTTAAAAACACTTAGGCTAAAAGTTTGGTCTCAACGCTTTTTCACACATTACGTTTTTTACAACATTCGTCATTTTGCATTTCAAGAGATTGTGATAAATGAAATGGGAGGATGAGATGATACATTGAAAATGTGCATAGAAATAGTATTGGGACATGTAAATCAATGGAAAGTGGGAAAATCTTTTGAGAGAACGTAGAAATGTGAGAAAACGGTATCTAACATGCATTCTACATCTAGAAACTATAAGAACTCTATTTGTTGAAATGTAAGCATTTTTGTGCCACATGACACTATTTTGAAAATGCCATGGGAGGACCATTAAACCATCTCCAGTGGCAATATTTACAGTGATTTACTTGGCAATAGAGATGAGAATAGGGTGCGTTTGAGTCGAGTCAGTCCTGACTACCTCGGTGACCCACCAAAAAATTGACACGGATCCGATCGTGGGACAGCTAGGGGCCACATTTCACACCGTTTACATATTTTAATAATTTTTTAGTTTTTTAAAAAAATATATACATATTTTTAAACTTTTCTTTTTTGAATAGGTTAGGACGGGTCTAGGCCGACCGTGATGTTGTAACTTTTTTTGCTCTACGAATAACATTCTTCTCTATATCAATGTTATTAAATTTAATTAGCCACATAAGTAATATAAATAGAGTTTTAGTAATAATAATTGTTAAATGACAAGGATGCTAAATTTAACTAATGATTTTTAACACATGAATAGGGTTAATTTAACCATTACAATCTATCTATATTGTAATAATAATATTATTATTATATCCTTAAAACAAAGGTAGCTATATCTGTAGGTACTACTATTTTCTCGCTTTTTTATGTGGTGCCTATAGGCAATTTAAATTCTGTAGTATATCACCTTATTAACTATTTATGGTATTTTTTTTCAATAGATTACCTTTCTCAGAATATTTTTTTTAAGGAGATTACCTTTCCCAGAACTGTGTGCTGCTAGGTTCTTTCTTCACAATATATATATATTTTTAATGTTTTTTCCCCTGATCTTTGGCACTCTCTCAGTTCTCATTCTCTGCCCCCTCCCCCTCCTCCTCCTCCTCCCTCTCTCTAAAAATTCAATAGACTATAGAAAGAAATCATCAATGATAGTTGTAATGGGGAAATTTTGATGAAATGTCTTCAATTGATGCAAATCAGAGAATATTTTTTTTATAGGTGATAATTTAGGGCTCGATGTAATTTCCCAATTTAATTTCTAGGACAAATTTAATTTAGCGTCTCTGTCTTCAAAATAAATGGCAAGTATTTCTTATTTTCTACATAATTTTTTCTATACATTATTTTTTGTATCACTATTTCCTAAAAGATGTGTTTCCCCTTCTACCCTTTTAAACTTTGTAGATATTAGGCATCCACCATTAGCATCCACCACAATGTTTATTCTCTCTTTAATAACGTGGTAGATAATTACTTGAATTTCTAGACCATTTTTAATTGTAAGTATTGTTGGTAGATATTAATTTTGCCAGAAAAGAGGAATAAGTTTTGAGCTAAACATCTATCCTATAAAATAGTCAATTGAAAGACTTGGATATAGCACGAAGAACCATCATTATCTTAATTGTGTTTGGTTCGTTTCAAAGAATTAACCAGATGTCTTCTTTTTTGAGCTATCTGTTTGTTTCAAGTTGAAGACTAACATTCGTCTCAAAGAATTAACCAGATGTCGACTTTTTAGGTCTTTTTGGTTGTTTCAAGTTGAAGACTAACGAGACATATTGCATTTCCAGAGCAATGGAGAATCAAAATTTGTAGAACCATCTTATTGCTTTAAAAGAAACCCAGTAAACTGATTTACTAATGCATTCTGTATCACTGCCAATTCAAATTGTATTGAATCAACTTCTTAATTATTAAACTCTGAAATTAATATTTTTGAGATTTTATTAGCGGGCAACTATTTTACTAATCATTACAGTGGACTTTTCGTCCCATATGTTTATGCTTTTATGGAGTAATATCCTTCATTTCTTTTGCAGACTTGTTGATGAATTTACGACTGTGAAAATTAATTGATGGTGATAGAATTTTCCCATTGAAGCATATGTAAAAAAAAAAAAAAAAAACTATTAGATGAATTTAAATTGTTGTTTGAGTAGTTTTGAACTCCACCAGAACTAAGTTTATTTCTTCTATTGATTCAGTTGATGTTAATTCATAATTTTATATTTTCAACTGATATTCAAATGTTACTCATTTACTGTAACTTCTTATTGATTATATATTTTTAATATTATTCTTCCAGTGCATTGTACGAGTACTATACTAGTTCAACTTCAAGTCAAGAGTGGACCATAGTCAAATTAATTCATAATCTATAATCCATATTAAAATAAATAAATATGACTAAGTGACATGAGTTGTTAAAATTGTTGTTAACGTTAACAACAAAGTAAACAAATTAAAATAGATTCTTTTATCAACTCCATTAAAGCATCCAACATCCATTGTAACTAACATTTTGAATTGTTAACTAACAGTTTCATTTAGCATCACTGATATAACAATAATTGCTTAGAGACACAAAAAAGAAAATATTTGTATGAAGTTCAGTGACCTAGTTGAAATTTCTGGTTAGCCTTAAAATTGATAAGCCCAGCTTACGACCCATTCAAATCTCGCGGATCCTTAACCGGGTTATAAGAGTTAATATGAGCCGTTCGTTGCCAAGACTCATCCTGGCCATTATTTGTGCGTATTTAAGACTTGTCTGCTTCTTTTTAGGGTTAACTGTTAAGAGAATGTATGTTGCTAGGGTTCATTTTGTTTCTCTCTCTCGTCTCTTTGATTTTTGTATTACGCCTCTGCGTAAGTTGTAGTTTGAGGATTCCGGCCTTCTCTGTTAGGTGATTTAGGGCTTGATTCAGAAAGATCTTGTAGTGAGGGTTCACTGTTTTGATTGTGGGTTAGGTTCGTCTTTGTGACTGCTTGTAATCCCAGTGTTGTATTCTTTGGCTCTAGTGAAAGGGAGACTTATCACCCGCGGGTTGAGTCTCAACGGTAAGGAGTAGGGGTTCCAATTGATAGATCGGAATGTCGAACCTTCCCGGGGCCCATTTGGGCCGAAATAGATCGTTGTGTTCTTGTCTTTCTTTTATTTCCTGTTTCGTCCGGACTGGTTGGATTGTGTTTGGTGTCACAATTGTCATGTGTGGCCGCCTCTTTCCTAACATTGTGGTATCAGAGCATGTAGAAGTGTTGGGTAAGTCCGGCTATCTAAATCACACTTTGGACGATAAGTAAGTATTCATTTCTGGTTCTTGAGGATTTCTGGTTGTCTTTTGAATTTAGAGTACATATACTTAGTACTGGACTAGATATCTTGGTAATTAGGACTTTTGTGATTATACCCTGAACGCCGATTGTGAGAACTGATCATAAAATCCTAATAATTAAATCTCTTTTTTCATTGTTCTTGCTTTATGTCTATTGTGTTATCCGCAAGAACCTTATCTATACGGGCTGACCCACTGCTTTCTGTTACTGTTTTCTCCTACATTATAGTTTTATCACACTACACAGTTACTACACTTTGCCCCCTCTACGGACCTTGACCTGAGATCATTGAGTCTCATGGAATCTTGAGACTTAAAGGGCTGGCCAATATTTCTTGCATATTTGTTCCTCTGTGGAACTAATAACATTGGTTTACTGACATTCTTGACTGGTTGTTACATCAAGAACTTTGCTCTCAGCTCTCTATGCCTTATGTTTACTGGTATTGATCCCTTGCTTGAGTGCTTTTTTTCATAAGTTGGCAACATGACTAGTCTTCATATTATCTGCCTCTTTTTGATGGGAAAGGAGATTATTTGATTTGGAGACAGAAGATGAAAACTATTCTTGTACAACAGAAGGTAGTTAAGGCTTTAGATAAGACATTTGATAATGCTATGACACCTGCACAAATTAAAGATATAGATGACTTGGCCTATGCTTCTGTGGTGTTACCTTTATCTGACTCTGTGTTAAGAAACATAGGCGAATTTAAAAGTGTTGAATTTCTGTGGAACAAGTTAGAAGAACTCTATCTGGAAAAGTCTTTACTAAATAAAATGTTTTTACTTGAAAGATTTTTCAGTTTCAAAATTGATTCCTCTAAAGAACTTTCTGAGAATCTGGATGTGTTTAATAAATTGCGCCTTACATTAAGAACACTAGTGACATTACTATTAATTCTTACAAGTCTGTTGTTTTCTTAAATGTCATTCCTGAAGTCTATAAAGATGTTAAAAATAGCATAAAATAAGGTAGGGATACTTATGACCTAGATGTTATAATAAATGCTTTAAAATCGAAGGATCTTGAGTTAAGAACTAAAAGGAAACATAAGATTCAAGATGAGTTAATGGTAAAGGGAAATCACATGGTAAAAATAAGCAGAAGTATGATAGTGGTCAAAACAGTGGGAATAATCAATAGAATAAAAAGAAAGGGAAAAAGTAGAAGAATAATAACAACAAAGACAATAAGGATAAGTCAAAAAGTAGGAAGTGCTACGGTTGTGGTCAAACGGGGCATTACATTAAAGACTGCAATAAATTATCTGGTTTACTTGCTCAGCTTGGGAAACAACCTGATCAGGGTTACTTAGCTACACATAATGGAAATGATGTTGATGTTTATATGGCTGTTCATGATGAATCTGCTACGAATCAAGTGTCTAAATTGTCTAAAGGTGATAAATGGCTACTTGATTCTGGGTGCACTTGCCATATGACTCCTAATAAGTTGCTGTTTAATATTTATTCCAAAGTTGATGATGGAATTAATGGTAGTTATGGCCAACAATATTGTTTCTAAAGTTGCTGGAATTGGTGATATTTGTCTAAAGTTTGATTCTGGTTTTGTGTACATTTTTAAAAATGTAAGAGATGTGCCTGATCTGAGATCGGAAGAGCACATTTACTATCTATCCTGATCTTGAAATTGAGGGTTTTGAGGGGCAGTGGGGAAATGGTATGAATGTTATGCGGAAAAATAAACTTGTCTTTACTGCTTTGAGAGTGAACAGATTATATGTCTGTAAAGCTGAATCCATGCTTGATTCTTTTGCATCTTCTGTATCTAATAACCCAGATATGACTGTTTTATGGCATAAAAGACTTGCTCACATAAGTTCTAAGGGTTTGCAAATTTTGTATAAAAATGGTTATTTTGGAAAAGACAAAAATTCAGAACTACCTTTTTGTGAAGACTGCGTTTTTGGAAAACAACATAGAGAGAAGTTTTCAAAAAGTGTTCAAAGGGCTTCCTCTGTGTTGGAGTATATCCACAGTTATCTGTGGGGTCCTGACAGTACTCCAACCTTTGGTGGCAACACTTATTTTCTTTCAATTATTGATAATTGCGCTAGGAAAGTTTGGGTTTTTCTGCTTAAAAATAAATCTGAAACTTTTCAAAAGTTTAAAGAGTGGAGAACTTTAGTTGAAAACCAGCTTGAAAAGAAGATAAAGTGTTTAAGGACAGACAATGGTCTGGAGTTTTGTAACAAATTTTTTGATGATTTTTGCAAACTAAATGGTATTAAAAGACAGAAAATAGTCCTACACACTCCTCAGCAAAATGGTGTTGCTGAGAGGATGAATAGGACTCTCCTTGAGAGAGTCAGATGCATGCTTAAGTCTTTTGGGCTATCTAAGTCATTATGGGGTGAGGCTTTAATAACTGCTTGTTTTCTCATAAATAGATCTCCTTCATCTGCCTTAGATTGTAAAACTCCTTAGGAGTTGTGGTCTGGTAAACCCACCAGCTACTCATTTCTTAAAGTTTTTGGCAATGCTGCTTTTCTGACATTAAAGGCGACAAACTTGAATCTAGATCTCAAAAATGTGTTTTTTGGGGGTACTCTTAAGGTGTTAAATGGTACAGGTTGTAGGTGAGAGATCACCCTGGAATTAAAATTGTCACTAGCAGGGATGTTATATTTCATGAAATTGATTTTCCTTGCATTTCTGACAAAGCTTCTGCAAGTTCTGACCCTATTAGGCCAGATTTGGTTCAAAAAGATACTTCCATCAGTCTTGATACTGATGGTAGTCAGAACATACCTAACGAGGTGGAGATTCCACTTAATAGTTCTGATTCACACGAAGAACAGCCTGTTTCTGATGAGGCTCAAGATCAAAATGAATAGCATGAAACACCTATCTCTTTATCTGATTACATGTTAAATAGAGATAGAGATAAAAGAATGTCTAGGCCTTCTGTTAGGTTAAATGATTTTGATTATGTTGTTCTATCTTGTAATGTGTTTGAAGAACTATCAGAGTGTGAACCAAATACTTTTGATGAGGCTGTGTCTAGTGAACATGCTAAATCTTGGTGGATGGTAATGAATGATGAAATGTCCTCATTGTATAAAAATAAAACCTGGGAGTTGGTTCCTAAACCTGCAAATAAATTTGTTGTTGACTGTAGATGGATCTATAAGGTGAAAGAGGGTGACCAGCCTAATACCGTTAAGTTTAAAGCTAGATTATTGGCAAAAGTATTCACTCAAAAACATGGAATTGACTATAATGAAATTTTTTCACCTGTGGTCAAATATGTCACTTTGAAATTATGTTTTCACTTGTTACACACTTTGATTGGGAGATGGAATCGTTAGACGTGAAAACTGATTTCTTACATGGTAATTTAGATGAAAAAATTTTCATGTCTCAGCCACCTGGCTTTATTGATTGTAACAGTCCTGGTCATGTTTGTTTGTTAAAGAAGTCTTTATATAGTTTGAAACAAGCTCCTAGATAGTGGAATAAGAGATTTGATGCTTATATGAAAAAGTTAGATTTCAGTAGAAGTGCATATGATAGTTGTCTTTACTATAAATTCAGAAGTAATGTGCCTACTTTTCTGCTCCTATATGTGGATGATATATTGATTATAAGTTCATCTATTGGTGTTGTTATTCAGTTCAAAAAGGCCCTTTACTATGAATTTGATATGAAAGATCTTGGACATGCTAAGAAGATCCTTGGAATGAATATCTTTAGGGATAGGCAGATATCTATGCTTGTTTTAAATCAAACCACTTATATTCAAAAAGTGCTGAAAAGGTTTTCTACGTTTGATGCCAAACCTGTTACAGTTCCCTTGGTTGCACATTTTGTTTTGAGTAAAAGTCAGTGTCCTGTTTCTATTGAAGATGCTAAGTATATGAAAAATGTGCCTTATTCTAGTGCTCTAGGGTCTGTGATGTATCTCATGGTATGTACTAGACATGACATTGCTTATTCTGTTAATACACTGAGTAGATACATGTCTAGATCGGAATTGATCATTGGGAAGCACTTAAGTGGTTATTGAGATATTTGAAACATTCCATTGATGTTGGTTTGGTGTACAAAAGGTCCTCTGAAGGGGTGACTCTGAAAGGTTTTGTTGATGCCAACTATGCCAGTGATAGGGACAACAGAAAATCTGTCACCTCTTATGTGTTTACCTTATGTGGTGGTTGTGTTAGCTGGAAATCTCAGCTTCAGCATACTGTTGCTTTATCTACTACCAAATCTAAGTATATAGCTGTCACAGAAGCTATGAAAGAGGCTCTCTGGCTGAAAGGTCATCTTGGGGAGATTCAATCTCCACAAGAAAAGTTAATAGTATTTTCTGACAGTCAATCTGCTATACAGTTGTGTAGGAATCCTGTCTTCCATGATAGGACCAAACATATTGATGTCAAACTTTATTTTATTAGAGATTTGGTATCCAGTGGAAGTGTTCAGTTGGATAAAATCCCTTCACAATTCAATCCAACTGATATGGGCATTAAGTCTCTGCCCTTGAGTAAGTTCAGGTCATATTGACTCAGGTTAAGAGTAAAATTCTTAAATTTATTTTTCCTGTTTTGAATTACCTTGTGTGGTTTCCTTTTGGTTTATGTCTAACTATTGTGTTTGTGTGCAGGTTTAAATAAAGAGGCAATGAGACCTCAAAGTTGTGATGTTCTCCTACAACTAGAACCTCCAATTGTCTCAGGTGGAGATGTGGGAAGTTCAGTGACCCAATTGAAGTTTCTGGTTAGCCTTAAAATTGATAAGCTCAGCTTACGGCCCATTCAAATCTCGCGGATCCTTAACTGGGTTATAAGAGTTAATTTGAGCCGTTTGTTGCCAAGACTCATCCTGGCCATTCTTTGTGCATATTTA
This sequence comes from Nyctanthes arbor-tristis, assembly GCA_963692815.1. NCBI lineage: Eukaryota > Viridiplantae > Streptophyta > Magnoliopsida > Lamiales > Oleaceae > Nyctanthes > Nyctanthes arbor-tristis. The sequence goes on from CAVNYN010251758.1 coordinate 19,509, forward strand.
AGACTTGTCTGCTTCTTTTCAGGGTTAATTGTTAAGAGAATGTACGCCGCTAAGGTATATTGTGTTTCTCTATCTCATCTCTTTGATTTTTGTATTACGCCTCTGCGTGAGTTGTAGGGCCTTTTCTGTTAGGTGATTTAGGGCTTGGTTTAGAGAGATCTTGTAGTGAGGGTTCACTGTTTTGATTGTGGGTTAGGTTCGTCTCTGTGACTGCTTGTAATCCCAGCGTTGTATTCTTTGGTTCTAGTGAAAGAGAGACTTATCAACTGCGGGTTGAGGCTCAACGGTAAGGAGTAGGGGTTCCAATTGATTTTGGGATCTTGAACCTTCCTGGGGCCCTTCTGGGCCGAAATAGATCATTGTGTTCTTTTCTTTCTTTTATTTTCTATTTCGCCCGGACTGGTTGGATTGTGTTTGGTGTCGCAATTGTCGTGTGTGGCCACCTGTTTCCTAACAATATTTAAATAGAAAGTGTTTAGCAATCCAGATCGAAGAGCGCTAGACATCCTCCATCCCACATAAGATTTTTTTTATGCGATGTGCCATTTTAAGTGAGTGGTGCTATTCAATATGCTCTTAGTGATGCTCTAACTTAGATAGATGTTAAAGTTAAGAAGTTTGATCTTGGAGATGGCGAAAGTATTTGATTCCTAGAGGTTAGAAAATCCGATGAATACCCATTCTGAATGGTACTTCTTTGATCAGGGTAAAAACGGATATAATCTATTCCTTTTGAGTATACCTTCTTGCCGTCGCACGTGTGCTCTTCCGATCTGATAAATTCTCACGTTATTAATGATAAGTGGTGCTTGTGGAAAAGATCTGAGTTGGAGTTCACGTAAGAATCTCAATGGTTTTCCTGTTAGAGCAACGACACTTAAAAGTGGGAAAAGAGTAGTTGAGTCAGTTCAAATAAGTATAGGTCCGTTTCGTAACTTATTATGATTGAATATGATTATATTCAGGTCTTTTTTTTTAACTTTTAGATACACAACACTGAAGTACGTAGACCAAGTATTCTTAACAAGACAATCCATTTCAAATGTTCACACCACTTGTCTCATCAAAGGCACATGACCCTGTCACCTGTCCAAACTTCAAAAAACAACCCAGATTATAACCAGGCCGACTGTAATAGCTAGGTGCCCAAATGGACCTTTAGTTACTCTTGCAAATAAACTAGAGAAGGTAAAGTACAGCTACAGAAGCGTACAAGTATGTACTTGAATTGTAAGAATTTCAAATTAGACGTTCAGAAAATGTAGTTACTAGCTAGGGTTTATCATTCAATACCGTATAATAAGCCAGCTTGCCACCTTTATTCGTATAAATACAAGGGGTAGAAGTTTGTGATTAGCGAGTAATGCTACATATATGGACAAGTTTTTAAGAAAAGCAATACATGGCATGTGCTGGAAATTTGCTTTTCGGAACATCATAGGACTTGTCTGGTATCATTTATTTTTTTCATTTATAAATTCACCTACCTTTGATTTGACAACTACTCAATAATCACTATACATTTTAAATTTTATTAAGTCTCCACCATTCATTTTCACTTTTTATAAATTAAGTTTATAAATGTAAACAAACAGACCCATATATATATATATATATCATTTTAAAAATCAACCTTTATAACCTTGCCACATATTGTTTGTACATAAATTTGTATAAAGTGTCTGTACAACTAGAATTTTCCAGTGGCTAAAACCCAAACTTACATTTAGATCATACACGATTTAAAATCAAATTATTTTAACATATGTGTAGTATCTTAAATTATACAAAAAATCTTGGGGTACATGAAAATGTTACATAAAAAACTGACATTATAGACGTGATATAGTTTCATTGGGTGATTAAAAAGAGTCCATGTAATGATAATCCAATGAATAAGCGCCAAATAATAATGTCAATTTTTTATCTGGCATTCCTATGTCCCCGTAGAATTACTCTAAATTATATATATCTGGCACTCGAATCATATGATTATTGTTGACTTGGACTTCACAAATTCTAACATCTAAAAACTTACATCGCTAAATTTGACGATAATTAATAGTAGTAGATTTAAAGTGAGGGTTTTTTTGAACTAGGTCAATTTTTCGATTTGTGTTGTTCGCTTGGACTGGTATAGCTCAAGATGTCATGTCATTTATATGGCTAAGTGTAATGTTTTACTATCAATGCGTTACGATTTCGAACGAGTTTGTTTCCTTGGCTGCAAATTCAATTATCTGATTTTTTTGAGTAAAAGATAAGTAAAATAAAATAAAGGTTCATTAACTAATCCAACAACTGTCGTTGAAAAATTAAATTCTGCAAATCATTTTCTATTGGGAGTTATTCATAATTTTTCAAGATAACATGGGATCCATTTGCACTTTTTGAAAATGACGGGGACATGCCACCCATATCAGTTTTTTCCCCCTAAAATAAACAATAAAGCTTTCACTCAAATGAGAAATAGAGTACAGAGCATACAAAAATATTTACAATGCCTTTGGACACCCACATCAGTTTTCCATTCGGTGTTCTGCTGCTGCTATCACCACCACCACCACCACCACTAATACTACTACTACTACTACTATTATTATTATTATAAAGGGGAGATATATAGAAGAAGGGAGGGATAAGGTTCGAACCAAATAGGTTCTCATATTATGTAGAAATCATATGTATTATACAATTATTATACAAATCTCAATTCATTTTCAGTCATTTCCTAGTTTTTTTTTTCAAAATAAAAATTAAAATGAGTGAGCATAGTTCAAGTAGATTAAGCATTATTATTAATATTATTATTATTATTTGAAAGGCAGTGGATTAAGCATTATTGTAAAGTATTAGGAAACAGAATTATAAAATGTAATTCAGAGATTCAAAGAACAAGAGCAAAAACATGACCATCTTTATCAGGTCAAGCTCCAAGTTCTCTACTATAAAAGAAGCCTTTTCTATAGAGCTAAATAGAATTTTTTTTTTTTTTTTGGGATACAGTTGGAGAATTTCACTACAAGAAAAAAACGCCTAGACCGACGACAAAATTCCCATGAACGTCAATCCATCGGTACTTACCGACTGTGGATAAAAATCTGTCAGAAGTTTCGACGAAAAAGAATCCCGTCTGAAATTGCTGATGGCAGGACGTGCCGTCAGAAAATACAGACGACCTGGCTAGGCCGTCAGTAATTACCGACAGAAAAACCTTTTCGTCAGTAAACTCCGACGGAACAGCTAAGTCATCAGTATTTCTCGACGGTAGCCAACGGCCGTCGTTAAGTACCAACAGATACCCTACAACTGTCGGTAAGTACCGACGGTATCATTTGATTGTCAGAAATTATTGACGGATTTTACCTACTGTTAAGCATTTCTGACTGGTTTTTCCATGTGTTGGCAATCTCCAACCAGTTTTTAGACCGCCGGTAATAATCAATATTTTTCAATAATTTCTAAGAATTAATAAATGATGTGATGAAATCATGTATGTTTTAATTTATGAAATTTAACACTTTTTAATTTTTTCTTTAAATTTTTTTATACAATTTTGTTCGAGATCGGAAGAGCGTCGTGATCTATAAATGTGATTTATATACTTTTATATTGATATATAAAATTACATACATCAAAATTATTCATTGAAACATGTTATCCAAATTTTTCAACTCTTAATGACTAAGTAGTGAAATAAATCTTCCCTAAAAAACGTGTATAAATTTTTTAATCATCTTAACACTTTTCCACAACATTTGAATTACTGATAAAATGATAACTTTTTCAAACTTTTAATTTCCAAATGATCATAAATTTTAAAGTGAAAAGCATATAAATTAATGTAAAAAGCGTATAAATTTTTAATGTGCAATAATATTATTTATTTTTTAAATTGCAAAAACTATAGAATATGTGTTAAATATATTATACATACAAATTAGAAACAAGAATAAACAATGGCTCAGCGGTTGGAAACTCCCGCCCCCCTCCAACCTTGAGGTGAGGGGTTCGAACCCTCCCCTTTACAAAAATGGTGAGAAATTTAAGTTTCATTACATAAGTGGGTCGGGTCACATGCGCGGGTTGCCAGTAGGGGCTTTAAAATTAATTTTTCTTCAATAGGTTACGTCGTCCATCAGTGATCGTCGACGGATAGAATTTCCCTTGGTATTTACCGACGGAATCTAACGGTCGTTAGAATTTACCGACGACCAATAGAAGCTGTCGGAAATTACCGGCAAAGTTTAGTCGTAGGTGACGTCGGAAATCACAAACAAGGTAATTTTCGACGGATTTTTTGACCATTCTTTCCCGTCAGCAGCACACTTTTTCGACGGATTTTGGCCGTTACCGACGGATTTTTGCCGTCGGTACATTCGTGTGTTTAGTAGTGTTTCGGGGAAGGGCGTAGAATCAAATGCGAGATCTCATCCTCGTAAATAGTACTCTTTAATACTTGAGCTACCACCCTTAACCTGAGCTAAATAGATGTTGGTGAGTTTTCTAATTTTTTTTTTCTTTGGTAAATTGTAGCAAAGGTCGCCAACCTAATTTGTATCCATTTTCATTTTTGTCTCCACCTTTAAGTCTAGACTAACATGCTCTAACATTTGAAAAATTAGCGCATTCATCCAAATGTATACATTTTCTCATTAAAATGTTACGGTTCATTCGGAAATCATTTAAATGAAATACTATTATAATTTGATTAAATTTAAAATTCATGTAATGTGAAAATATAGACAAGTGACACAAGCGTGTGCACAACAATAAAATTTCGTTATTACACACATATGTCATATGATTATTATTTCGTGCCCGTTTGAAATTGAATATACAATAACGAATCTCCCAGCATATTAACCATGAAAATATGAACAATAGCAAGGTCTGGCAAATTACTTTTCAATTCGACTATAATTGGCTATAACTGGTTATAATGATGATATTATTTAAATTGAAATCTCGCATATAGTTTTTTTTTTTAATCTCACACATAGTTAATTAAATTAAATGGGCTACATTGATACCATAATATTTTTTGTAACAATACCACATTTTAATTTTCCTAAATATGTCTCATGTTTGATTATTTTTATATTTGAATCCCAAACTTTTTTTTACTCACAATTTTATTCTCAATCTTCAATTGATTAACACGTGTTCTTTCTAATGATAGTTTCATCTCAAAATTTCTCTAATTAAGATTGCCACTAAATATTATAAATAAATGACACAGTAATATTTTGAAAGTATGTTCACATATTATATCGCAATTTTGAAGCAAGATAATGAAAGTTTCTGGAAGAAAGCGGTTTTAAGATCAAGAAATATCACTAATTGAGGACAAGTCGATGATAAAAGTGCAAAGAAAAATAGTTAGTTAGAGACATAAATATACAACCTTCAATAAAATTAGAATGTGGTGCATTTAGTAAAAAAACATAGTGCAAATATAATAATTAGTATTAAATTAATCACCAAATTTCTCAACCGTTCAGATCTCTATTTCGCAAATGGTGAGTTGATCAAATACCTAGGCAATAATTTCCTATTATGTACGCTTTCAATACTGAATGGTTTTAAGAGCTTGTTTGAAGCTCTTTATTTTTTGAATTTATAAAAAGAATTTATAATTAGTGGAAATGAGTGGTGGAGATTTAATTGAAGTTTGAAATGTGTGGTAATTATTAAATAGTTGTCAAATCAATGATCAAATCATGATATGTGAAATTATAATAGAGAAAAATAAAGAGTTTCAAACAAGCTCTAAACTTAAATAATTTTCCAACACTCATATATATATATATATATATATACATATATATATATATAGGGGCTATTATGGCAACTCAACTTCCCATATTATTGCACATATATGTACATGCCTCATGACTGTACATATTTACGTGACTGGATACACATAACATGAGACATAAATAAATGGTACTCATATGAGTGTTATAAAATTTTTGTTTAAAAATGTATATATTTGATCAATTCTATTTGTAGATCGTGTTTCATTTTTGAAAAATCACAAAATGAAAATTTTCCAACCTGCATACCCTTGCAGTCCAGCTTTAGAGCCAACTAACTGTTTGACATAGTTGCTCTCAACTATATATTAACTACCATCAATGGAGAAATTATTATCCAATTAAGAAGCAGAGCCCGTGGTTAGTTCATGCAAGTCATGTATCTTTTTCAATACAACTAAGGGATAGAAATCTAAAACCGCGTAACGAATTACAAAGCCACAAGAATTTTTTTTTTAAGGTACCACACGATTTGCTTTCAAGACAAGAAAAAGAAAAGAATATTATTCTAATTCTAGAGAGATAGATGTCGAAGCAATAACGTCATTGAAGCGGACCATTCCCAATAAATTAGCAACAAGTTGATAATAAAAGAGTAATTGACACCTAATGTCCCCAACTTTTTAATGAGTGAGAGATTACACCTCTAGCATTTATTTATGCTTTTGTAGGTCCTTAGTCTTTACACAAATCCCCGTCCAGGTCCCCATTGATAGAAAACATCCAAATAAGCCGTTAACCAACATGTGCAACACAATTGACCAAACCAACTAAAAGCAATTTTGGTGGTACACAAAACGCCTATTACTTATAAACTATAACTTATGACTGCTCCGACTTAAACTCCCTTCCCTCTTTAGCGAAATCCAACGGCAATTTCACCATCATTACTAGCTATTTGAGCTCTATCCGGTGAATAGAAATGTCCGCAACTCATCTCGTTCTGGAGAAGGGCCGATCGTGGCCTTGTATCTAAGTGAGGATAGGCTATAGATTGCGAACGAAGCGATGGGTAAATTTGGGAATGGGAGGTATTGGTTGTTTGTTAGAAATTTGAGGGGTTTATAATAACTGAGTGTTACTTTTTTTTTTGGTTTGGGGGTTTCTCGTTTGGTTCAATGGTTATTCTGATGTACAAAATTAAACTTAAGCTATAAGATGTCATAAGTGTTTTTTTGCTATGTAACTTTGTTGCTCTGGTTTTTTCCAACTTTTGTTCCTCTGTGGCCATTTTTTTTTTTCGTGTTCTAAGGGAAACTCTTGCAGATTTTATGCTTAGATTTGTTACACTTTACGTCCCCAACACATCATGTCTTCAAGCTTATGAACGTGTTACACATTATGTCCCCGACCTTTCACATTTCCTCCACCTGTCCCCTCATTTGCAGAAAGAAAGAACAGTTGAAGCTCGTCTTAAATCTTCATGCCTTCATTCTAAAGAGGCAAAACCAGAGCAATAACATAAGGCCTACATAACACTAGAATAAACATAGCTAAAGCAAGCAAAACAAACACATAGCATAGCCTATATAAGCAGTTTCCACACAAGAAACACGACCACCACCGTAATAACAAACCTGGGTTTGATCACCCAACTATCCAATATGTATGTTAGATTTCTCTTATCACTACAAGATGAAGTCTTAATACAAGAACAATTATTAAACGTTATTCATATGTATGCGATATTTCCCTTATCATTGCTATTTCACAAATGCAGAACCTCTTTTCTGGGTTTGCATTTGTCCATGAAATCTTGGAAGTGTATTTTGTTTCCACACTTGCAAGTTCGTGCTAGAGTTTCCATTGCCATGGAGCATACCAGATATGTGGAAATTATCTTTGGATGGTCAGTTAGAGTTCAACTACACAAAAAGCCATATATATATAAATGAAGCATATATATAAATGGAGGAAGGAGTTTTAGAGAAAAGATGACAAAGGTTTTTGGAGGGAAGTTGTAGGAGTCGTGTACTACCAAAAGTGCCCTTAGTTTTGGCAATTGAGTTGCATGTGGTTAGTTAATGGCTCACTTGGATGTTTTCCACTGAGGGGGACCTGGAGGAGGACTTGTGTAAAGGTTGAGGACCCCGAATGTAATCTTTCACTCGATGAAAGGTTAGGGACATTATTTGTAAATTACCTATAATAAAATGGGAATGCATGACAACGGATCCAACGCGTGCGGTGATAAACCATTATTACATCAAAAGACATCAACATCATCTCACGATCCCTCCTCTTGTGTCGACACATGTGTATGACTTTTTTTTTTTTTTTTTTTAAATTCTTGGGGTTAATATTTATGGATAGAATTCAGGAAACTACGTCGAAACCGGTCGAGAAAATACATTCTAGCGTGAAAATTTTATAAAATCAATGTTGGTTTCTATTAATGAACTAACATTTTACAACTGTATTCCTTTAAAAAAAAAAATTTTACAATTGTATTAGTTTTTTAATAGAAATCAACATTATTTGTGTAGAAATCCTAACATGTAAAGCCACTGGCTGCACTTATTTTAATATTTGAGCACAGTGTTCGTGTCATTTTTTTAATAGTAATACAAAGTGTGTAATTCCATTCAATCCATATATATATATATATATATTGCAGTCATCATGGTTCATGTTCATGAAATTTGTATCTATATATTTCAAAATGATAGTAGATGAAAATTTTTATAACACTAAAGTATGATCTGCTAATATCACCTCTTAAATGCATCGATTAAAAATGAGGGTCTCTACATAATTATCATAAAAACAACCCATGTATTGATATTTATGGCAAAAACAAATGGGGCCATAGAAATAATATAATAATAGTAACAATAATTGCGATTGAACCTTCCATATTCATTTTTGTCAAATTTCTATCTTGTTTTCTTTCTTTTCTCTTCGTTTTATTTAGAGTGAATTTCTATCTAGTTTCTCTTTTTTTTTTTCCCTTTTTTTTGGGGGGTGGGGTTGGGGGGGGGATTCCCATATCTAGCTTTAAGTTTGTTAAATTCTCTCAATTCCAAACTTTTGTTTCATAATAATATCCAAAGTACTAAAACTTTTACATTTTAGCATGTTTGATCCTCTTTGTATTAGATCAAGAGGCCTTTTATTTACTAAAATCATCAATTTTTCCATTAAATCACCGTGCACGTTTCACTTGCTGAGACTAGAAAGGACAAATGGTTCATCTACACTTAATAATTAAGTTAAAACTGATGAGAAAAAACATTATTTTGATTTATTTTCAAAAACATACTCTATGAATATGAGGTAAAACCCAAACTTCAAATGATATAAAGCATGCAAATGTCAAGAAATGGGCTTGCAGATGA
>CAVNYN010251760.1:0-10258 GCA_963692815.1 Nyctanthes arbor-tristis
GGGTTTTTAAAGAAAGTAGTGCTTCCCGGAACTTGTATCCTGTTGAGGATGGCGGGGATGGCATATCTTGGAGTAGATGTGCCCATTTCTTACAAACCTGGTCCCTATATTGTTGATGCTGATAAGTTGAAATCCAAATGAAATCTCTTGATTTACAACTTGGAGAATCTGGTCGCCTCGCATGCTTGCTATTCAGTATACTTATGTTGAAACTCAGCTATTGTATTTTTGAGTGTGTTTTAGACGTAATGTACCTGAACTTTGTTACTTATATTTGCTTACAAAACTTGCTGTTCAATTCAACTTTACATATCATAATCTGGTTTTCAATTAATTAAATCTTAAACCACCATACATTGAATTTACGTACGTGTTTCTCAACTAATAATTACGGTGTGTTATCGACTGGTTTCATAGCGGACCGAAATGTAGAACTTATACAACGCCTAAAAGTAAAATATTAACTACTCAATCTACATAGAATTAATAGAGTTCAAGGGTGCAATTTCGGCTATATGTTCTTCTGACATAATAATTATGTGTTTCTCAAGTACTTACAAGGAAAATAATCCAAAGACTATTCTAGCTAGTTTACTGGAAAGGATAGTGAATTAATTACGGGCTTGAACATTAGCGTTGAAGTTATTTAACAGTCTGGAGTCTCCCAAAAAAAAAATAAATAATAAAGATAAGAATAGTAAATATCAGTTGGGAACGAGTATTGATAGGTGAAATCGCAAGTGCACGATACCGTTTAAGTAGTATAGGACTAGACGAGTCCTGAATATCGATCCCACAGGGAAAGTTGTCACCTATTTCACTTAAGTCAATTTCACACCAGTTGAATAAAGAAATTAAAAGTTTGTAAAAGAATAATGGGGTTGTTTAAACTATCAATTAAATGATATATCTATTTTAATCTAAGAAGTAACTCAAATTAATGGACTAGAAAATATATGAATGAAAGCGTTGAGACTCACGAATCCACAATAAACAGGCGTTCTAATTATGCAATCTCACTCATGACAATTCACCATCACGCACTCACAACCAGTTTCACAAGTTTAATTGAAAACCTCTCTCGAGCAAATTCAAGTCTACCCAACCAAGTAAACCCACTATATCTCTATGTGAATTTCAACCTAGTTGAGTGCATTAATTAACAAGAAACTATTTTTGTGGTCACACAAATCATAAAAGTATATCTCTATCTTCTATGCAATTTATGTTTCCTATTGAAGTGCTAAATTTGAGACTTTTCTCTCGGTTTCCTCACGAATTCACTAACGCAATTATAAGTTGATTAGACTCATAAAAGGTAATTACATATCACAATAGAAAATAAGCACGCAATAACAATTAGAGTCATGAATGAGATTAACACAATTAAAACATGTATATTGCTTCATCGATTGTCTCAACAAGGAAAATTAGTTACGCATAATAAAGGAATTCATAACATAAGTATTCATAGGGTTTGAATACATGACCAGATTCTTGCAAAGAAAAGATGAAGATCTAACGAGAAAAACGTTTGCACCAAACGAAGAACTCCGCTCTTCAATCTTCACCCGAACTCTGGCTTCAATCTCCAAGCCCTTGCTCCAATCTCCTAGTCCTCAAGAATGAGTTTCAATAATGAATCCCCCTTTTACCGAAGGGTTTTTGTTCTTTTATAGTTGGGGAGACCTTAGGACCCTAGAATGTGTCAAAAAGGGCCCAAAAACGCGTAAACGGCGTCTCCCGATATAGGCCGCGGGTAGGGGCGGTTTGCTTGCCGCAGCCTACCCGCCCCAAGCAGAAAAATTGGCTAGGCCGCAGGTAGGGGACAGTTTGCTTGCCGCGCCCACCCGCGGCCTACTTTCAGCACGTGTGATTCAGTCCCTGCTTTGACTTTTTCTTGCGGTAATGGTCCTTTTCAGTTTTTTCTTCATTTAAGCACGTCCCCAAACTTTTTGACCTATTTATTAGGGTCCCCGCTCTCTTTAAACATGACACAAATGACCTCTTTCAAGTTCCCCAACGGTGGCATTCAGCCTTCACACTTGTTGACATTGATCTTTTCTCTTCCCACTCCCGAGCCTTCACATCTTGATGTATGTAAAGCGCAATTTGGTTCAAAAGTAGTTCTTTTCACTTCTATCACTCCAATTTGAGCTTTTCACCTATATAAACCATATTCACACAAATTAGATAGAAATCTGCTCGATTTCATATAGAATTGCATAAGTTAAGAGAAGTATTTTTGCATATAAAATACACTTATCAAGTATATACAGTAGGCAAATTTAGGAAATAACGTGATCTTGTTATGGTCGTGATCTATCAAGAAACTAATCCTAAAGGGTTGAGTTTGTATTCTGAATTACCGGAAGCAATTGCGAAAAAAGAGGAAAAAAATATGGAAAAAGGGAAAAGAGTAATAATATTAAGAGTTAATTTCATATTCGATCCAACTTTTCATAGTCTTAATAACAACTCCAAAGGAAATTAGAGGATGAGGAGAGGCAACAGTACTAACCTGACCCTCTGAGAAAGATGGTTAATTCCATTTAAAAAGTTTCACGTCGGCAACTAAGTCCTACGCTAAATTGCTGCAAAGGTCCTCAACCTTTCCAATCATTTGCATTTTCATCCTTAACCTTTAAACCTAGGCGGCAACGGGTTAATTATTTTGCCTGTTATACTTTTTTAATTATACGTCTATTTAGTAATCAATTATGAACCATGTAAAACAACATAATAAAATAAAACACACTTATTTTATTTAATATTCTCTAACATTTTATTGGAATATTTAGATTTGAGTGCATTAATTTTTTTAAAATATAAAAAATAATAATTAATGCATTAATTTAGACTTTATAAAATATAAGTGCGTATATATAGATATAATATTACAAAAATAAAGGTTAAAAAAAGGAAAGATTAACGGCAAATGACGGCAGTGATGAATTCCGTCAAGAAATGTAAAAGTGAGGATGAAATTGTCAATAAATAAAATATAAGGATGATTTTCACAAAATAACTAAAAGGTAGAGACCTTTTACGCCAATAACCCTTATTTTTTTCATTTCAATATAATAATAAGTTCAATAATCAGAAACTAATTGAATACTTGGACTTTTTAGTTTTTACCATCGACACAAGGATGTGAACTGTGACCCACTGATATAATGAGTTAAGTCAGAGTCAATGGCAGGATTCGGAGGTCGAAAACTACCAAATCCAAGTAAATTCATGAACAGTGGGAATTGAAAGATTATTTTTTTTCTATTTTATTAATTAAAGATTCTTATTTTCTGTCTGACAACATTACTGTACATGATTGATATCGAGCATACAATTTTAAATTAATTAATTTTTATTTTGATGCTTTTTATTTGTTCTTTGTTCCTAAATTTGTTGCATCGAAAAATATAATAGCATTCAAGTATTAGATATTTCGTGACGTAACGACATCAGACAGTGATGTGGTTATAAAATCAACCGTTGATCTAATCACATGACCCTCATAAATCAAATCGATGTATGGTATTGTGTCAAACAATACAGATAGTGTGTTGTAATGAAAAATATAGCATCGTTCAAGTATTAGACATTTTGTGCAGTAACGACATCAGACAGTGATGTGGCTATAAAATCAACCATTGATCTAATCATATCACCTTCATAAATCAAATCAATAGATAGTATTATGTGACACTTTAAATAGAAAATAACTATATCATGTGGGCACATATCTCTTGGATAATAGCAATATCAAATTGTCAATGGTGGTTTTGTTTTTCTAAAACAAACGATATTTTTCTCCATTTCTACTCAATGATTAGATATGATAATTTCTTGAGCTCCTCCACAACGTGTTTCATTTTTTATTATAGTACTCAGAATGGAGAATGTCTTTGTACTTAATGTGAATTTCCAAGCATAGTCATACGTTAGAGTAGACTCTAGTTCGTGCAACAAATTTTGAAATCCTTGTACCGCTGTTGATGTGCGTATATTCGTGCCTTTTTATTCAATTTTGTAATTTATAATATAAAACTATATGTATGACACTATATATAGTAATTTTGATCACCTACTCTTATATGGGTAGATTAAAGTCTACCTCCTCCTACATGACATACCATGTGGCATGTCATGTAGGAGGAGGTAGATTTTAATCTACCCACATAGGAGTAGGTGATCAAAATTACTATATATTGTGCTATATCGATATGTGGGGGGCATCGATGCAAGTCACATAGTTGTGGTTCTCCATGTAGCGTGTTTTAATACACGTTACATAGTCATATAACATCATATGGTATTAGATCAGAACTCGTATTTGAATAGCTACATCCAAAATCACTTTTCTTCATAAGAATAACCCAGATGGAAATAGTTTCTGATCAGAATTTTGGATCACTTTAGAGAGAGAATTATTTTATTTTATTTTATTTTATTCTTTTTTTTAATTCTTATTTTATTTTATTCTTTTGCCCCGCATTGAGTGAAATTATTTATTTCTCTGGCAGTTCAATAATCAGCAAGTAGTCAGCTTTATATAAGGTCGGATTTACCATTTTCCAAATATCGACGCATGGATGTGAACTGTGAGTTGTGACCCATTGATATGAGCAGTCAATTACAGGTTTTGTAATTGTTGATAAGACAACCGACCTGACAGCTCGGTGCATATTCCTACCGAATTAAAGAATGCCGAACTCAACAACATAGTGGGAACAGTCGATCCATGCCTTACACGTGGACGATAGGAGGCTACACGTGTCTTCTGCATGCCACCTAAGATAGACACGTAGGACACATATCCCGAAGTGCTCCACTTAGATTTTTCCTATATATATACCCCCACCGATATGAAGGAAGGGGTTGGATCTTTGTTTATTGGAAAAGCATGAATTGTAAGAAGAGAAAATAGGAGGAAGAAAAGAGTTTCAATAATAGCTTATCTTAGATCGGATGGTTGTTGTCTTGTTGATAGCAAATTACTTCCAGCATAAATTGTTGTCAACAGTAACTATGATTTTTAAAGGATAATATGGCAAAGCTCCACAAATCGTAACCTTCAAATATTAATTTTGATATAGGGAAGAACAATGAGTTTCATTCCGACACCATATATCGGGTATGTTATAACGCCATATGGGACATGTGACGTGTACTGGGGCACGTCACATAGGCTATATAACGCTATAATGTGCTCGATGTATAGTGTTGGATCAAAATTAGAAGGACATTGACTTCACTTTGTCTTAAAATTAAAATGCAATTTATCTAGCAAGACTAGGAGCTTGTTTGATGCTCTTTATTTCTCTTTTTTTTATCAATTTATAATTTTACCTTTCACTAATTTGACATTTAATTTGAATTTTATTTAATTACAATTACATATTTTACATTTTTTTATATTTTTAATATACATTTTTTTATATCTCTTCATTATAAATTTTCTCAATTTAAAAAAAAAAAAAACATTAAACAAGCTCTAGAAGCTAAGGGATGACAACGAAGGGGATAACCCAAAATTGTTCTTGCCCCGATATAAAAATATTGTTATCAATATTGCTCGGAATCTGTGAGTTGCAGAGTGGATCACTTTTCTGATCCATGTATAGCCGTCGACAATTTCTTATCTAGCGCGGCAGTCATATTAATCCACGCATAAGGGCCTACCACCATGCAAAAACATTACTGTCTTTTGGAATTGAGAACATCAAAGACAATTAATCCTACCGTACACGTCTTGCCGTGTTTAAAAAATGAAAAGGTAAAGATCCGTTTAGTTAGATTTATAAAATTAATTTATAAAAAAAATTTAATTAAATGAGTAAAATAAATTGTAGAAATTTAATTAAAATTTAAAATGTGTGGTGATTATTGAGTAGTTGTCAAATCAATAGTCAACTTATAGTAATTGAATTTATAAATTGTAAAAATAAAGAGTGCTAAACATGCTCTAAGATAAATTTTTTTCTTTCTTTTCTTTATTTTTTTCTATGGTACAACACATTTTATTTTAATTTTTATTTCATTTTATTATTTACTAGTATTTATTTTTGCTTGTGACTTCTGAGATACGTAAAGAGGATGTATCATTGTGGTTCAAACCCACTCTCCTATATGAAAATTTGAACATCCAATTCCAAACCACAACTGGATGGATTTTATATGTACTTCCAACTACGGACTAATGTTTGGCCCAAGTTTTCAACAATATGTTTAAGCTGTCTCTTGTTTCATTTTGTTTAGGCGGTGATCGAACGGGACCAGTGGCTTTTCAGTTTTCACGATTAGCATATTTGCGGCCTTTACTTCCATGTATTAGTGAGTCTAGTGCTTTTAAGAAAACGGAAAGCCAAAACCAAAAAATGATAAAAATTGTTGCACTAACATAAATGGCCCCTATCAACTAACCCGAGGAAATATGGAGAAAAAGAAGCAAAAGCTTTTTATATATATATATATATATATATATATATATATATATGTTGGGTTTGTACAATATATATATATATATATTTTTTCATCATCACTATATATTTGTGTTGGGTAATTTACAGCTAGCGTTCCTAACCTTTCAGATTTGTTGAGATTAAGTTCTCAATCTTTAATTTTCATTGTGGAGGCCCTTAACATTTTAATAGTATTACACCTAAAGTCCCTCTAACGTTTTCCATCCATTTCCACCGTTAAAGTCAGGGGTACTATCGTAAAATAACTAAAAATTGAATATTTTAATGTTTTTTAAAAAAAAAAATAGAGGGAAGAGACCCCCCATGTGCTGCCGGAAACAGCAGCAAAGTGCTGCCATTTCCAGCAACACAGGGGAGAGACTCCTCCCCTTTTTTTGGCTAGAAATGGCGGCCCAATTTCCGGCCAAAAAAGAAGGGATCCCTCCCATTTTTGGCTGCCTTTTTTTTGGCCTGAAATGGCAGCCAATATGGGGAGAGAGTCTCCCTTTTTGGCTGAGATCGGAAGAGCGTTGGCTAGAAAATCATTTCCTGCCAAAAAAGGAGGGAGCCATGGCTGCCATTTCCGGCCAAAAACAGTAGCCAAAAATGAGGGGAGACTCCCCCCTTTTTTGACAGGAAATGGCTGCTATTTTCGGCTAAAAATGGCATCCAAAATTGGGGGAAGAGTCCCTCCTTTTTATGGGGACTTCCCCCTTTTTTTGGCGGGAAATGACAGCCATCCCAGCTGCCATTTTCGGCCAAAAATGGCAACCATCTGAGCAGTCATTTCCGACCAAAAAAGGGGGAGTCTCCCCTCTGTGCATTCGACTGTCTGAAATGGCAGCAAAGCGCTGCCATTTCCGGCAGCACATGGGGGGTCCCCCTCCTCTCTTTTTTTTTAAATTAAAATATTTAATTTTTAGTTATTTTACGATAATACCTCTGACTTTAACTGTGGAAATCGATGGAAAACGTTAGAGGGACCTTAGGTGTAACACTATTGAAAGGTTAGGGGCCTCCACAACGAAAATTAAATATTAGGGACGTAATCTCAACAAACCTGAAAGGTTGAGGACGCTAGCTGTAAATTACCCTTGTGTGTGTGTATATATATCTCTACATAATTAAAAGAGGCACTTTCATAAGCACTATTCACACTTTTGTAGTCTTTTTCTTTTTTTTTTCCTTTTTTTTTGGTGGTTTAAGCCTTGTTTGTTTGTTTCTTATTCAACAAGTTTCGTTTATTTTTATTCTTTTCATGATTATGATATTATATTATGAGAGTTCCATATGGTGTCATAAATCTCTACATAATTAAAAGAGGCACTTTTATGGGCACTATTCACACTTTTGTGGCCTTTTTCTTTTTTTTTTCTTTTTTTCTGTGTTTTAGGCCTTGTTTGTTTGTTTCTTATCCAACAAGTTTCATTTATTTTTATTCTTTTCATGATTATGATATTATATTATGGGAGTTCCATATGGTGCTATAAATATGATTTTATATTATTTTTATATGGTGTTAAATTAAATATCTTAATGTGAACATTAATACAAGTTAACGAGTGAGAGTAAATTATAAATATATCATTCGTAAAATTATCCCAATTATTATTATTTAGAGTAAATTTTTTACTTTGTATTGTGTACTTAAATTTTTTTACTTTCTACTGTGTATTTACTTTTTCTCAACATTCTTATATTTTTAAATTAGTTATTATTATAGTTCAATAATTATATTTATAGAGGCTTTAATCTAGAACTAACCATCTGTTATAAACCAAATTCATGACGTGGTGGAATGTGGTAGGACGTGTGACAGTAAATTTTTTTGTTAAACTACGTTATAAGATTATTATTTAACCAATTATTGGTTCTAGATTATTTTCAAATACAGTTATATTATATAATTTATGAATTTATAATTTAATTCATTTGATCATACATTATTAATTTCAATTTGAGATCATTTTATTATAGTAAATTAAAATTAAAATAATAAATATTAAATTTTCTAATTGAATTCAATTTTTAAGTTCTGTTAGTTATTAGTTTAATAATAATAATACTAATAATAATAATAATTTCAGTTAAGCTTGTGTTCCAACTAATATGTTAACTTTTAATGAAACATTTTAAGTTAATTCAACACATATAATTATTCTTATAAAACTCATTTTATTTATTATTAGTAAAATCTCTTTTACAATTCTAACAAACATCGTGCAACGCACGATCCCCACCTAGTGTGTGTGTATATATATTATTCATCATGAATATATATATGAGGTCTGGAATTACTTTCAATGCTACTGATGAAGTAAAGATGAAAATAGATTGGATCTGGAATATTGTCAAGATCGTAGTCCATCCATAAAGTGCTAAAATTATGAATCTTGTGTGTTGCTTTTGTTTTATCTTTTGCAATCGCTTTTTTTTTAATCAGGAGTAGAGATTCAATCCTAAATTTGGATGAGTTTCTTAATCACTGATCATGACAGTGATGAGAACAATGTGTTATTTCTTAGGTTCCAATCTATTGTCTAGTTTTTTGAATGGGACAACTTTGACAAATCTCAGTATAATTTTCTTTCTCAAGATGTCTGTTGAACTTAATGCTAATGTTCGAATCCCACAATTAACCGTATTGTCGTTTGTTGACCTATGATGATGAGCAACTCTAATGCTCTAAAAAATGCACTAGGTCCATTTGAGAAAAGAGAGAGACACAAAAAAAATCGTAGGTCTCGTAATTTATCTATTGTCATTTTCTTTGAATCATTTTTCTTTCATTTACACTATTTTTCCTCACTTTTTCTCCCTCGAATCCCATGTAAAGTCCACAAATAGACCCCCACCTTCACCTAATCCATTACTATTTTATCATTATTTTTGAATTTATCTCCATTTCTCTCATCTTTTTTTCATTTTTCCCGCTTTTTTTCTCTACACCTCATTCTATTCCTATTTACTTAAAATAATCATCTTCTTTCACTCTATCTCCTCCAATGCTCTAGGTCCATAAAATAGAGCATTAGAGATGCTCTTAGAGTTCATTACTTCATAATCCGTTCTATTAAACTCAATGTAGATTCTCTTGGCTGTGGAGCACTCCGGCTCACCCGTCCACATGTGCAATTGGGTTCCACCTAAAATTGTGTTATTTGGACAAATAAGTACGCGAAAAATTTTACAGAATTGAGGATTCAACACATCAGGTTACCCTTTTAAATGTAATAATTACATTAAGCACGTAATCTATTTGGTTAAACTTTTTGTGGAAATAATAAAATTAGTCTAATTGAAAACCACTTTCTCCTTCCCAAACGTATATTAGTCTAATTGAAAACCACTTTCTCCTTCCCAAACGTATACCCCAACAAAAAAAACCCGCTTTTTACTTACCAAACCCACTTACCCTCCCTGTTTCCCGTCCAGATGCGTGGCCGGGCCCTTTCTAGATCCAATTTGAGATGTCAACTGTACCGAAAAATTGGGATTTCGAAGCTTTGCTTCTTAAAAATATCTGGTCCCTTTTATTTTATATATTTTTTAATTTTTCTCTAATATGTTGTATCACAATTTTACATCTTGAGTTGCTTCTATTTTCATCAGTTGATTGTTGGTGAATCAACGTTTTAACTTCTCTTGAAAATTGTAATTAAACCGAGATTGAAATGAAAGTTTAGAAAGTGAGTGAGAAATAGGCACCTTATATATTAAATGCTTAAAGAATGTTAATTGTTTATACAACATATGTTTATTAGAATTTAATTAAGTGAATAATTATAGACTAAATT